>OVBA01001002.1:0-50976 GCA_900406435.1 Lepidium aucheri | reverse complement strand
AAAACAACCTAAAATAGTACTCTAAAACCATTAAAAATCACACTTATCATTAAGCTATTCTCTCTGATCCACAGTTCATCTAGTTGAACTTTGACCATTGCTTCTTCCAGCGGCTGTTTTAATTAAGTGATTTGTAGAAGACAGTTCTTTTGCTTAGTTTTGGTCCATTGATCTCCAGGATAAGGGATCACCCGAGTGTTAAAAAGATCTCCTCTTGAGAGAAATGCCTTTAAGTCATCTTGGCCCTAGGTGGGCCTCCTTGTTTCTCCACATTGCAAGTTAAGTCATTGAAATCTCCCAGCACTATCCAAGAGGAATTGTGCACTTCATTCCAACTGAGTAAGGTATTACATTGGTCGTTCATTTTCATTTTATCTGTATCACCATAAGTGAAAGAATAGTAGAATAATTTACCTTCATATATGATCGTTGTATCCATAGAGAATAGGGAACTGTGCTTTATTTTAAGATTGTTTTCATTTATATACATGAGGGCAAGGCTTCCAACCACATGTCTAGGGCTGGGCATTTTATCCGGATCCGAATATCCGATCCGATACCGATCTGAAAAAATCGGGTTTGGATAGGATCCAGATCCGTTAAAATATCCGAGTGGATATACATTAGAGAGTGGGCCGGGTACCGAATTGGATCGGGTAAAACCTGAGATCCGATATGTATCCAAAACAAATCAAGGGGTATATTGCTTCTATCGTTTTTGGCTATTATAGATCAATTTCTGATTTTTCCAGAGAAATTAGGAAGTTTAGATGAATTCGAATATCACACTTGCCTGTTTTCTCCTCCACGAAGATCGTGGGAGTTGTGCATCCAAAGATTTCGACCATATAAAATCCCAATCACTCAACCTAAATACCTTCACACAATCGCCTTTTCTTCCTTTAGAGAGCTCATCGATTTCATTAACTTTTTTGCAGGTGACATTAATCTCGTCTTTCTGATGGTCAATTGGTATAATTCTTTGTTTGAGTTGATGTAATCAATCAGTTTAATTTTCCTTGTAAAAATTGGAGCAATACAAATGCTCAGTAAAAGGAAATGATAGGCTTTTTTTGAATGGTGCATTAGACTCATTTTGATTTTGTTTTGCTTTTTATGGGTTTATGAATTGATACAAGGCTTTACAACATAATGGATGTCTTAATTTTCCTTGATTCAACTGTATTTTGTGTCTGTTTTCTTGATATAGATTTTCTTAAAAGTTCATATAAGTTTTGCCAAATTTGATCCCAGTTTGATGTTTCTTACTGTTATTCAAAGACTCGAACTATTTCCCTCAATATATTTTACTAAATTTTGTGTCTTTGGTAAGGAAAGAAACAATTTTTTGTGACTGAAACACCTAAATCTTCTTATGTCTTCTAGTAAGGGTAGATTGAGATTATTTTTTTTGGATTATCATCTCTTGCGATTAGCTCAGAACAAAAACTAAAATCACAGGTACACACTTATCAATTCTCTTTTGTTGACGCTTGTGAGTCTTTTATCAATTCACTTGTGAGTTTTGTATCACTTCTCTTTTCTTCTTTGCAATTGTAGTTGATGCTTGTGATATATTCCTCTTCTTTGCAATTGTTGTTGACGTTTGTGAGTCTTGTATCAATTCTCTTCAATTAATCATTTATTTGTTTTCTTCTTTATTTGATCAAAATGTATTTATCGTTGTGACAAAGTTATTTACATTTGTCTTTTTCAGATGGATTTCTCACCACTTCATGCTAATGTTGTTGGTGAAAATGCTTCACAAACTCAAGCTACACCGCAGTCACAAGCTCTAACTCCTGATAATCAAGGCAAAAGGAAGGAATGAGTTAATTCTGAGCCACCAAAAGCAAAGAAGACCACAAGTACAGGGTCGACTGTGTGGGAGCACTTCAAGAGAACAAAGGAGAACCGTAACCAATGCAAATGCAATCATTGTTATCGTGTCTTTGGCTGTGCATCATCAGCAGGAACCTCTAACCTTCAGAAGCATTTATTTTCTTGCAAGTCCTACAATGCATGGAGTGAAACCCAATCACAGGGTGCAATAGTGATAACCAATGAAGGTAACCTTGCAAAGGCTAGAGTATCTGAAAGAGTTTTCAGAGATGCTAGTGTTGGGAGAGCTACCATTGTCTTTTATTGAATCAAATGCATGGAGACACTTCTGCAATCGTGTCAGTCTCTACAAACCACATTCAAGAAAAACTGCTACCAGGGACATTGTGGAGTTGTATACGAGTAAGAAAGCTGCGCTAAAGGAGTTATTTTAAGTCTACTAAGCAAAGAGTGTCTATCACAACTAACATATTTGGTTGCTCAAGCTACTGGTGCTAGTTACATGGTGGTCACTATCCACTTTATTGATGCAGATTAGCGGCTGAATAAGCTAATAATCAGGTTCAAGTACATCACTGATCACAAAGGTGTTACAATAGCATTTGTTTTACTTGACGTCTTGGCTGAATGAGGGATTGAGAAGGTGTTCATTATCACAATGGACATGCAACTTCAAACACAGTTGCTCTTAGGCATTTTCATAGAGATTATGGTGCAATAGGAAATCATTCATTCTAGATGGAGAATTCATGCATATGAGGTGTACGGCTCACATCATCAATCTAATTGTGAAGGATGGTTTACTTGAAGTAGGTGATAATGTAGGAGCTATTCGCAATGTTGTGCAGTATGTTAGATAATTTTTAATGTTTTTTATGTATATTACTTTATTCTGTCAGCTGCAAGTTCTTACATAATGTTTGTTTCACATATAGGTCATCTACTACAAGATTGAAGGCATTTGAGTTGAGAGTTAAGTCTGGTAGAATGAGCAGAGGGAGTTTGCTACTTGACATCAAAACGAGGTGGAATTCTACATATCTAATGTTGCAACGGGCAAAGGAATTCAAAATGACTTTTGATAAAATGGAGGCTGAGGACAAGTTATACAATGACTACTTTAATGAAGTCGATAATGGGAAGAAAAGGATTGGGCCGCCTGCTATAGAAGATTGGAATATTGTGGAGAGGTTAGTAAAGTTTCTCATCATTTTCTACAACTCTACTTTGGTTGTATCAGCTTCTACTTCTATGTGCTCCTACAAGTGCTACGGTGAGATGGTTACTATAGCAAGGAACTTTACAATCTTGAGCAATAGCTTAGACAGAGAGTTGAAGTCTAAGACATATGATATGAAGGCTAAGTTTGACAAGTACTGGGATGGTCTGAAAAACATCAGTAGGATGTTGATTGTTGCTAGTGTGTTTGATCTGAGAAAGAAAATGCAGTTTGCTAAGATGTGCTTTGAGAAGCTTTATGGTAAAGAGACTGCAGAAGCTAAGGCGATGTATTTGTCTGTTCATGATGTTTTGACTGCTATGTTTATGGAGTATAAAGCTTGTTACAGCAAAGAACCAAGCAGCTCACCATCACAGTCTACTCAAGCGTCTTCATCCTCTAGTGTACAAGACTCACAAGATCATGTTGTTGAAAGAATGAAGTTGGTTGATGATGATTTTGGATATGAAAGGATGGATTATGCTTATATAGAGATGGCCGCTGAAATAGGAGTTGAGGATTCAAGGGATGAGTTGGATATCTACCTGAAGGAAAAGGTAGAAAAACCTAGACCTACCTGGAACCGAGTTTGATGTGCTGTCTTGGTGGAAGATTAATGGTTTAAGTATCCAATTTTATCAGAAATGGCAAAAGATGTTCTTGCAATGCAGGTTTCCTCTGTTGCAGCTGAAAATGCTTTTAGCAAAAGTGGGAGAAGCATAGATCCATATAGGTCTTGCTTAACTCATTACATGATTGAGGTCTTGATGTGTAGCGAGCAATGGATGAAATTTGACATGAAGCTTAGTGAAAAATGCGTTGTGACCAATACTCAAGTGCTTGCCGATATTGAGCTACATGATAAGCTGAGAAAGGTAACTTCTAGTCTTTTAACTTATAAATTGTTTTGATTTATTAGCGGTAAGTTCAAATAGTATGCTTTATTGTTTTTTTTCAGAGTATGACACTCACTTGAACCTAAACTAGAAAAGAATTCATGTGTTGTTAGCTGCTACAAGGTATTTGATTATGTTTACTCGCGTAAATTTCAACTCATTAACATTTTTTCAATCTTAATGTTAATACTTTGATCTCTTATAGTCTTTTACTTGCTTTTAATTTACAGGTAATCATGGAGATGGATGGACATGGAGAAGCAAAAGGCGTTGGTTTACTTTCTAGTTTTATTTGCATTTTATATCTAATATTATTTGAAACTTCAATTTTGTTGGATGTTTGATTTCTTCATTGTTTCACATTGATGATTTTGTTTTCATTAAGATGGTCTTTAACTTTGGATTATCATTGGTTTCATGTTCAGTTTGGTGTTTAAAATTGGTTTCATGTTCAGTTTGGTGTTTAACATCGCTTTAGTTTAACATTAATTTTCGGATCTTCTCTCATACTATGGGTGATTCGGATCTTTTTGATTAAAAATACCTGGGTCCAAACTGAAACCAAATAACTTTGGTTATTTAGATACATATCCAAACCGGCTTGGTACCAAACCGAACCGGATTCGAGTTTATACAAGTAACCGATTGGTATCATTTTCTCCAAATCCGAACTATCCAAAATCCAAAATAACCGACCCGAACCCGATCCGATATCCCAATGCCCAGGCCTACACATGTCCTTGAGGTATAACAAATGAGTAGGAGGAGAATCCCAAACTCTCAATAACTTTAATCACCATTGCGTCTGAGTTTTTTTTATCTCTGTTTGGAAAATTATATCATGAGCATTTAAATAGGTTCTTAGGATGTCGAACTGTCAAGGGGTTCCTCAAATCTTGATAGTTTTAGCTTCATACCTTTAAGGAACATGATGTGACAGATTCTAAAAATCCATCTTTGGTTTTTTGATAGCAAAGATTAGCTGAATATGTTGAGGCTGTCTTGGTCCAGCTACATCCAGACTTGGGATACTTTTGTTGGCAAGTATTCTTAATTGCCCTGGAGTAGTGATGATCTCCCAACTAAGCTTCCATCAAGGGGATGGTTTAGACTGGGCTTGTTTCCTTTTCCTTATCAGTCTTAGACTAATTATTACTTTCTCCTTTGGTATACCTCTCTTAGTCTTTTTACAGCCAAATGGACGAGCCTCTGAGGGACCAGCTTGGTTACTATCATAGATTGGGCCCAATCTGACCATAGCTAAGGTGTGGTCTTGGTCATCCTTCCAGTCTGAAACTATTTGCACTTCCTCAATGATAGATTCGTATATTTGTTAGGAGGACCAAGTCTAAGAGAAATAGGTACACGCTTATGTATTGTATTCTCCCTCACCGCAGTTCTTTCCTAATAAGCCATAGCTGATTGGGTCATTATAATGGGAGTTCCTGAAATTGTACAGACACTATCGCCTGCTGAGTTCTTTCTCGCTTGACCTTACTCTCTGTCGGGTTAGCACAAGAAGCATATCGATTCATGACATCTTTCAGCGCATTCATAGCTACATTCAGAATCTTTGGTGGGACTTCAGTTACTGATTATTGCTAAGCTGATACTTCTTTCCAGATGTTTGGATGCTTCTTTAAGAAATATCTTAGATATGTCCCAAGGGTCACTACTTTAGAATGATTATGAGAAAGCCTTTGTCATCCTTGTCTTGAAGAGCTAGGGTAAGAGATATTGGATGCACTATGATTTTCCTGAATTTGCCCCGAAGATATAGATGTAAGACGAGAGTCCTCCTATCTGGTAGGATTTAAAAGTTTTCTTCTATATTGCTTAGAAACCTCAAACTTTTTTGACTCCATGATTCTTTCTTGCTTGAGCTATCTACCTGGTTTGATCTTTCAGCTTCATATTTCTCTATAGGTTAGCTTTGAGTCTGATAAGTCTGGCTACTAAATTCATAGGCGTTAGCTTCGTGACTCAATCTATGGCATGTATTTCAGAATTTAACCAACTTCTCATAAACCAAATGAGCTTTGACCATTTCTCCATCTGCAAACTCCACCAGAAGTTGAAAATAAGGGGTTGGGGTCCACTGATAGTGAATTTCATCCTTGCTGAAGTGGTAGTAATTTCACAGCCTTTGTATTGGCCAATATGTTTTCCAGTATTTGATAAAGTTTCTTCATACTAAAGGTGGAGATGGGTCCCTTGGACTTGAATCCAGAAAGGGATAAAAGATGGGAAGGTCTTCTTCATTGAAGACTCCCATTTTTGAAGAATAAGCATCTACTTACCAAAGTGGTAGGGTGTGTTTTTAAGAACCATCTGTAAGTCTAATTCATTCTGAACCGCTGGTGGTCGATCTCTGCGAGGTAGCTGAATTGGAACTGGAATCTTCCAAGTCCTAGATCTGAACGTATAGCTTTTTCAAAGGTTCTCCAATGTTCAAATCAGAAGGGGATCAATGACCAAATCCTCTGTTAATTCTCATTTGTAACTTTATCTATCATAATAAAATTATGCATTTCTATCAAAGAAGAGGACTCGAATGAGGGCACACACACTTTAGAGACCCTATGTGCATGAGATTGCTTTGCTTTTCCTTTACCCTTAGTTTCATAGGATATATAATGAGACATTTTAGCTTTGAGACAGAGGTTTGTCAAAAGGGTATGATACTAGATCTCAAAAAACAAGGTCGGAGAGGATAATAGATGCTACAACAAAACGAAGGGAAGATCTGTTGCTAAAGACATATTTTACCTCGAACAATAAAGAAGGATCCATAGAACATGTTAGGGTTCATCACATGTTAAGGAGGGAGAAAGTTGGAGTACTCATTAAGAAAGAGATCGACCACCAGCGGTTCAGAAAGAGGATCCAGGGTTGGAAAAAAGATCCATTTGGGGAGATTCAAGCTAAGCGTCCTTCCTTTGGGGAATCTTAAAGATGAAGTTTTGCCTAAAATGGGTGTTTTTCTCAAACTTGCTTCATTAGGTTTAGGTTTGAAAGTTTCTTTTACCGTAGGTTGAAAGAAAATTTTTGCCTAGGAGCTTGTGCCCGAGAGAGAAAAAAACACTTTGTATAGCTTATTTACCCAAGTTGCTTGTTAGAACATGTTTTATTAGCCTTTCTAAGTTTACTTACTCTTCCTAAACACGAGAAAAATGTTTTAAATTATTAACCAAACTCTCTCAAAGGGTTGAAAATAAAAAGAATACTAGAGAAGCAAGACCAAAATCAGAAGGCTAACAATCTTAATCAAATGTTGCAATAAAAGTCATAGTTAGGCTATAAATTGACAAAGGAACCTGATTTCTAAGCAAAACAATCTAACAACAGAGTAGAATCACACGATTGCCAAGTTACTATATACTTCACAATTACTCAGTGAATCTGATCAGAGTGAAGAACATTATAACCAAGAGATGCACAATTCATTCATCACAATGAATTGCTCACAGAGATTAGAGAAGGAGGCACACAGTTATCAATCAGAAGCAAAGAATCAAGCCGGAACAGGAAAAAAAGTAGTGTCATTCATGGCCAGGGAAAATTAAACAAGAAAAGACAACTGAAATCGTATTGGGTTGAGAAGGAAAGGGTTTGAGTTACTTTTTACGACGTCAACTTCATTTAGAAACCACTCATCAAAACAAAACAAAATAAAATCGCAACTCAAAGATCTAGCAAAGCCTAAAAACTGAAAATAATCTGATAACAAACGAGATCATAGGAGAGTAAAGGAAGAAACCTTAGTGACGGTTTAGTGAAGACGACAAGAAATCTTAAGCGAGCTTTTATAATTTCTAATGGGGAAATTGAAACCCTAGACAGAAAAAAAGAGGCGAGAAGACGAATTTTTGAAGAATTTTTAGTTTCTTATTATGTTGTAATTCTAAGAAATAATGAAAGATATTTTAGTTTTTTTTTCTACAACTTCATTCATATGAATGCATTTTCTAGAAATTTTTTGAATTTTGATTGGATTTGCTAAAACTGTGTCTAAGCGAACAATAATTTGCATCTTCATTCATATAGAGTATCTAGATGGACAAACGATTATGACCCATATAAACTAAAATTATACGTTCAAGTTTTACAAATATCTAAAACATCAAATTGTCGAGTTAAAAAAAGTCAATATTTTAAAAATTGGACCAGTCCAACCAATAAAACTGGGCCAACCGGTCCAGCCAGTGCAACCCGTCTGGCCGAGTCCGTGACTGGTTAACAAAACTCTTGCCAATCCAAATAAATTCTGTTAGGCTTAGTTTAAATAAATTAGGTATATCTCAAGCAGTACAAGTACCAATTATTGATTTATTATGTCTTTTCCTTCTGTTTTATTAAAACCAAAATTAGGTTGATATGTTAAGATCTCTCAAATCTTTTTGGTACGTTGAAATCCAAGAATCAATTATATTAAACTCTTTCTCTCTTTGCATCACCAGCCACTCCGGATCTCCTTTGTTCTTCAAACTAATGTCTTGACAATGTGAACCTGCACATATACATAATTGTTTATTTTTTATTTTTTTGTAAATTATCAGAATTACATGAAAATTATCATATAGTTAAGTAAATTTAAAACTAAAATATAAGATATTACCATTTGTTTTGAGAGCGATTACAGTATCTGAAATATCCTCCAAAATTCTGGAAATGTTTTAAAAGAATTCTCATAAAACCTTGTATATCCCACCAATAACATATTCAAAACAGTAATCACCAATATGAACAAATTAGAGTTTATTTTATATATTTACCCGCCGACGCTATAAGGATCTGACAATCCATTAGAAAATATTATGTTGCTCCCAAATCTTCTAAGGATTAATTTGACATCCTGCAATATATAGTAAGTTGTAGCTTCAAACTGTTAAAGAAAATCTGTCAGAGATAAACATAGTTCAAAGCAATGATGATCCCTTAAATTATTTACCTGAATGCCAAAAGAAGTTGTGATCCAATGTGGCCTTGGAGGGACACCATAAGAAGATTCACATCCTTCAATCACACTAGTCATATTAAAAGGTTGCGTTGGGAACATTGTGTCTTGTTTGTCAACTCCAATTGGCATCACTATCTCGCTACAGCTCTATATATAATTAAACACCATTCATGTAATTTATGTGATTATAAGATGTATATTAATAAACAAATATAGCGTCTTATAAGTTGAATTTACATGCCTGCCATCTCCATGCGATTAAATTGTTTGTTGGCTGATTAAACAAATTGGTATCATAGCAAGATCGATTGCCGATGAAAGCCACAACGCCTGCGAAAATCCGGTCGAGTAAATCATTTATACGGTTTTGTGGATTGTTGTTGATTGCGTTGCATACGTTGGTCACAAAATAACTCGGAGCACGATTGTATTGAACAGCTTCTGCGTATATTGAGTCTAAGAAATCTTTGATATTGAAGCTACTATTTATTGGGCTGACATATCATTTAAAAGAAGAAATTAAGTATAAATTACAGATTAATTTGGAACATTAATTGAAAAACAGTAAGTTATTAATAAATATCTTACGCGCATGTTTTGAATTTTTGGCTGAGAATCAAGAGACCGTTGGGTTTAGCAGCAACTTTGTCGATTTCTTTCCAAGATTTACGTATCCTGTTGTAACATCTCTCACTCGTTTCCTAATGAAATAAATTTTAGGAAAACAAATTGATATTTTTCACGGAGCATTACAACATATATATAAGATTTAAATATTTGAAATATGATAATAACCTTAAAAACTTTGGTTACAATATAATAATAACCAAATTTGGGACGAGTTGCTTCGAAGTAGAGAAGTGGAGCAGAAGAAGCTAATGCTCCGAGTGCTATGTGTGGATATTTTAGTCTGAACCATGCCGCTAACACTTTGTGTACCCAAAAAATAAGGAAAAAAACAAAATATTATTCCAAATATATTATTTTGATCATACAATGCTTTTTAATTAAGGAATATCATGAGGTAGAATACGCCTCTCCATGCAAGGTTTCACTTACTTGTACATGCATATAAATATATATATATAGAGCGATATGTTCATCAAGACTAAGTATATCACATAAGCCATATATATAATTAGTTGACATATGATAAATATAGTGATCATAGACTTACTTCCACCATAGGATCCGCCTATGACAATGATAGGGCTGTGTTGTGTGGAGTACTTCTCCTTAACGTGCAAAAGAATCGCTGCATAGTCTGCTAAGGCTTGTTCTGCGTTCAAATACCCTAAAGTACTTGCGTTCTTCAATGAGTCTTCTGCTGATCCAAATGGCATCGTCTTCCCATAAAACCTATGCTGCATTATATATTCTACAAGATCGTAAATTAACTACAACATATTTACATACAACAATTTCAACACACTTATATATACATACCTCTATGTAGACAAGAAGCGCATTCAAACGAGGACCGTTGTCATGAAGAAAATCGATGCCAGACACATCGGAGTCTAATGACGATTCTTCTCCAAGAAACGCTAAGATTGGCGCGTTGGCTTTAGCACCACCCCAGTGTTTGGAATCAATAGCGTATCTTTGCTGAAAAGTCATGTAGCTTTTTGGTGTGAATGTGAAGTGATCAAGAGTCTGATTAAAGTAGAACATTTCAAGATCAGAGTCAACTACTTGTTGTGTTTGTGCATTCTTTAACACTTGTGGAGAAATCTTAAGTCCAGCGACCTTGGATTGTACAAGAGAGATAAAATAAGATGAAGATGTTACAAAAATCAATAGAAGGAGCATTGTAAATGGACTACGAGACATTTTCAAACTGTTTTGTTTTGTCTAAGTAACATCATGGTTCGTGTAACAAAACCTTTATATAGATGCCCCAAGTAATAATGCACTATACATGTGTTAATCCCTTTCTGTGTAATCAACGTCATGTGTGTTACAGTTCATATTAATGTTATCGTGTTAGTAAAGGTTACGCGTGCAAAGAATTGGGCATCATATGTTCATTGCAAATTTGGCAATTGGCACCACAAATATACATGCTTGCTTAATCCATATGAATCTGTAATTACTTTGGCCCAGACATTCACTTTCATTTCTCCAACACAATTGAATCTTCAACTTATTGTTTTTCAGGACCATTGACCAACTATTAGTCTCTTAATTAAATCATCAAATTGGTGAAATTATACCTCCAATCTAAAGTAATATGTACGTCATTTGGTTCTTGGGATATTGCTTGCGCTAGTGATATTTTATGTTTCAATTAATTCATGTTTTATTATTTACTTAAACGAATATATATTTGACTGACAAAAACATGTGGCTTGTATTCATTTTTGCTTGTAACTTTGTAAGTGTTGTAGACATATTCGACACTGAGTGGAGATTCCAAAAAGCCACGAAGAAGTGGAGATTAAAGTTCTTAAAGGATAATAATGGTTCTTCTAAAAGTGCTAGCTTCTGATCACATTATTTCGACATATTTTATTTAATTTAACTCGACCAGATTATATTTGGATTCATCTCATAAGACCCTTGGGCATATATTTGGGTCAAGAACAACTGTTGTAGAGACGATTATTTAATTCATTTTATACTTTTTTCATCGAGTTTTTGCATATAAATCTTGAATTCTATTGGATTTGTTCCAACAAATAATAAACAGGGTCTTACTTATACACACTGAATAAAGTCTAATAAGTTACACCGCTTCTTCTTCGTTTCTGAAAATGAAGATAAGGCTAGAGTACACATATAAGTACTTGAGCTGTGAGCAAGTGATAGAGATAAGATCAACAAGAAAAACACAGCAGAATCGTTAAAGTTTTGATCTTCATCTTCCTCTTATAAAAATTCTGCAACTCAAGATATTGATCTCATCTTGATTTTGATGAACATCTGATCGAGAGCATAGCAATGCTGAAGTATTCCCATCTTGAAGTCTTGTTCGAGAATTCGGTGGATCGTTTACTCAAGTACAGAAGAATCTTTCTTCATCTCTGCAATTTCGTCTTCCTTCTGTATTTTCTTTCAATTGTTTGTGCTACATGTTACAAGTTCCAATAATCTTGAGTAAACTATTAAGAAAAAAGTTGGATTCAGTCGAAGATGAAGAACACAGGATTTCCGGATCTCTCTAAACTTCAATCTTTATCCGGTTCCAATTACCGCAGATGGTTAGAAGAACTATTGTTCTTCTTCCAGGAGATCGGGATCGATTATGTATTGTATGATGAATTCTAGTCTTCATCAAATGTAGCAGTCTCTGCTGCAAAAGATCATGGTTTTAAAGAGTCAACGGATAAAGATGAACAAGAAACAAAGAAGAAGCTTGATGGATCATTCAACAAGCATAACATAACGTGTAGAGGTCATATTATCCGCCATCTTTCAGAAAATTGTTTGATATCTATGTTTCTTTTGAATCAGCTAAGGAAATCTGGAAAAACCTTTCAAAAAAGAAGTACGGAGGTGAAGATGAAGGAAAGAAACAGTATGTGGTAGTAAAGTGGACTTCTTTTGTGATGAAAGACAACGTTTCTGTGATGGACCAGCTACACAACTATGAGGCGATTGTGTCTAGAATCTAGGTAGAAGGGATTCCAATTGATGATCAACTACCTGCTCTAGTTTTGATAGACAAGCTGTCAAGCTCGTGGAATAATTATCGCTCCAAGTTGAAGCATGCAAAGAAGAAGATGTCTCTAGAAGAACTGATCTCAGACATACTTATTAAGGAACCTAACAGAAACTACATTGGTAATCATACTGAAACTCGATCTGATACTTCGGATGCAAATCTTGTGGAAGGTTACAGGAAGAAAAATAAAGACAAGTCTAATCCAATTAAGAAACAAAACAAGACTTCTATTAATCAATCGGTGGAGTTTAAGAAGAAAATAAAGTGCTGGAATTGTAGGAAATTGGGTCATAAGAAGCAAGACTGCAAGCTTCCAACTCAAGATAAGGATTTTGCAAAGGCACACTTCTCAGAAAACATTGTAGCTGTTGTAACATAGGTAAAGGCAACAATAGACACTATTGAATGGATTATGGATTCAGGGTCAACAAGGCACATATGCAATTAAACCAGACAGATCAAGAAGCTTGATCAATCTGTGTCAGATAATGTGTTTCCCGGTGATGCTAGAGCCCTGAAAGTGGAAGGTATTGGTGAGTTTTTTTGAAGTTGTCTTCTACTAAAACACTTACTCTTACTAAGGTGTTATATGTGCCTAATATGCGAAGAAATCTCATCTCTAGTGGCTTATTAATGTCTGCTAGTGTTAAGCAAATCATAGATGCTGGAAATTAGTTCTTACAAAGAATGATGAATATGTAGGAAAGGCATATTGTAATGGCAATCTGTTTGTTCTTGAAACGTTTAATGAGAATGTGACTGAAGATTCTGCTTACTTAGTGTGTGATATCAATGTCTGGCATGGTAGATTAGGTCATTTAGATATGAAATCTATTAAGAAGTTGAAACATCTGATTTAATCACTGACAATTTAAGCAAAGAATCTGGTAAATGTCAAGTGTGTGTGGAAGCAAAATATTCAATGAAACCTTTCAATAATCATGTATCTAGATCATCGATTATACTTGAGTTTATTCATATTGATTTGCTGATTTTAGAAACACAGTAAGTAGAGGAGGCAAGAAATATTATATTACCTTTGTCGATAATTTCTCTAAGTACACGAGAGTGTATTTACTGAGTTCAAAAGATGAAACCTCTAAAGTTTTTAAAATGTTCAACTCTGAAGTGGAGAAGCAACAAGATAGGAACATCAAGAGAATAAGATCGGATAGAGGAGGTAAGTTGAGTGTTATTCTTTGAACTCTCTATGTATAGAAGAAGGTATAATACATGAAAGAGCAGGTCCTTCTACCCCTCAACAAAATGGTATTGTTGAGAGAAAAAACAGGACTTTGAAAAATATGATGAATGCAATGCTCATTAATTCTGGTTTACCTGATTCTTTGGGTGGGTGAAGTCGTTCTGTCAGCTTGTTATATATTGAATAAGGTTCCACATAAAGGTTTAGATGTCACTCCTTATGAAATATGGAAGGGCTATAAGCTAAATCTCTCTTTCCTATGGGTTTGGGGATGTTTGGTGAACGTTGGCTTGCCAAGTTTCAAGAGACCAAATATAAGATATAAACCGTGGATGCTATCTTCATTGGGTATGCTTCTAACGGTGCAGCTTACAGATACATTAAGTTTGATTTAGTAACAAAGAATATTGGTCACGTCATTGAATCATGAGAGGTTGAATTCTTTGAAAACATTTTTCCCTTCAAATATGTAAGTCATTTATCTAACACTTCTACTCGTTCTAAAAAACAAAATGTAGAATGTGTAGATGCAGATATAGATAAAAGAAGAAGCAAAAGGATCTGGACAGTCACAAACTTCGGTGATGACTTCATAACAAGCTTCATGGTAGAACATGACGAACTAAGCGAAGAGTTTGTTTTCACCTTTCTTATTGAAGATGGTCCGAAAACATTCTCAGAAGCTATGAGTTCCATAGATGCAATGTTTTGGAAAGAGACTGTTGAAAACGAGTATGAATCTATATTGTCTAACCACACTTGGGAGATTGTAGATTTTCCAAAAGGGAGCAAAGCAATAAAGTGTAAATGGATCCTGAAGAATAAACTAAAAGCTGATGGATCTATTGACAAATTCAAAGCAAGATTGGTGGCACGAGGATATTCACAAAAACAGAGAGTTGATTTATTTGATTCTTATGCTCTAGTAACTAAGATGGCATCTATCAAATTATTGTTGTCTATAGCATCATCACATAACTTGATTGTTCATCAAATGGATGTGAAAACTGTGTTTTTAAATAGAGATTTAGTAGAAGAAATATACATCTTCGGCCTAAGGATTTTAGTGTCAAAGGCCAAGAGAATAAAGTTTGTAGATTGATAAAATCTTTATATATTTTAAAGCAATCACCTAAACAATGGTTTGAGAAGTTTAGTTCAACACTTAAGGAGTTTGGCTTTATACATAACTCGGGTGACACTTGTTTATTCAGTAAAGAAAACAAGCATGAGTATGTAATCATATGCTTATATGTGGATGATATGATGATTTTA
The DNA here is from genome assembly GCA_900406435.1 of Lepidium aucheri. NCBI lineage: Eukaryota > Viridiplantae > Streptophyta > Magnoliopsida > Brassicales > Brassicaceae > Lepidium > Lepidium aucheri. The sequence goes on along the minus strand of OVBA01001002.1, from coordinate 35,913 downwards.
GGTACATCTCAAAGTCTGGTTGACGAGACAAAGGAGTATCCCAGCTCAAAGTTCAGCATGAAGAACCTCATGGAAGTATACATGATTCTGGGAATCAAAGTAACCAAAACAGACACTGGATTCTCGATGTGTCAATCACACTACATAGAGAAGGTATTGAAAAAGTTTGGTTATTGGGAAGATAAGTCTGTAAATACTCCTTATGATTCAGCTTTACACTTAAGCAAAAACTGTGGAGAAAGTGTAAGACAATCTGAGTATGCAAAGGTATTGGGAAGTGTCCAGTACTTGATGAATTATACTAAATCGGATATAGCCTATGCAGTGAGACGGTTCAATCGTTATACACAGAATCCAAAGCAAGATCATTGGAGTGCAATAGACAGACTCATGAGATACTTCAAAGGAACCATTGATTGGAAACTCAGTTTTGATGGTTCAACGTGCACATTGGAGGCATATTTTGATGCTAATTGGGTTTCAGGTAATGACAAGATTAACTCGACCAGAGGCTATGTTTGTGTGCTAGGAGGAGGAACTATAGCATGAAAATCAAGTAAGCAAACATGTATAGCCAGGTCCACCATGGAATCAGAACTTGTGGCTCTTGAATTTGCAAGTCAAGAGGCGGATTGGCTGAAAAATGTTCTTGGAGATCTTCCAATGTTTGAGAATAAGGTTCCATCGGTATCAGTAAAATGTGATTCACAATCAGCTATTGTTGTGGCAAACAACAAGCTTTTTAATGGTAATAAGCAACACATGAGGTTGTGGTATAAGGTGATAAGAGAGCTCTTGAAAATATGAGTTATATCACTTAAATATGTCAGATCGGAGAAGAATGTGGCAGATTCATTCACTTATTTTCTTCATTTAACCCTATTTTTATTCATATCAATTACAAGATTAATTACAATATAGAGATAATTTAAGTAATTTCACAATATTTTTTAGCTATCGTGCTTCTGCCTTAAACATTACTCCCTCCGTTTCATATTACTTGTCATTTTAGCCTAAATTTTTTGTTTCATTTTAGTTGTCATTCTCATTTTCTAATGTAATTTTTGATATAAAAATTATCTCATTTGCCCCTAATTAAATGAATAAAATATTAAATGGTTTAGAATTTTAATAGTCAAATAAGGACATAATAGAACATTCACCTATTTTTTTTAATATGTGTGTCAAACTCTAGAATAACAACTAATATAAAACGGAGGGAGTATATATTATAAAACAAAATGAATATATATTTTATCATAATAATCTTAAATTACTATAATTGCATATATTTCCAAAACATTTTCCGTATTCGAACTAATAAATTTTCGATATATATGATAAAACTTTGGAAATAGTTCAAAAATTAAATTTTGAGTCTCAATATTTATATATCAAAACCAATTCTCGAACTTTTCTATCCTGTTTTGTTATGCAAATTTTAGAAAGTCTATCTAATTTTTTTAATTATTTCTCGATCTCTACATGCAATTTTCCTCTTGTTTCTCGTTATAGACATGCCTATAATTTATTAAAGTATTCTACTCCCAAAAATTCAAAGGCCCAGAACACTAGTCAATCTCAGTAAATAATGTTCGACGTTATATCGATCTTCATCAATAATAACTCAACCATTACAAGTATCAATTATTTATTTGTTATGGTTTTTTTGTTATATTATAGCCAAACTTAGATTGATATGTTAAGACCTCTTAGACCTTTTTGGTACTTTGAAATCCAAAAATTAACTATATCAAATTCTTTCTCTCTTTTGCATCACCAACCACTCCGGATCTCTTTTGCACTACAAAAAAATAGGTTGAATTATGATTGGAATTATTGACCGGTAGAAACCCGTTACAAATTTCTGATCAGATATTGATAGAAATTTACGGGAGTAAAAAAATTAAACCGGTTAAAGCGGTCACAAACTACCGACCAAAATTGAATGTGTAATTTTTTCAATTCCGGTCAGTTTTAGTCGGTAATTTGTGACCGCTACTAACTGGTCCCAATTATTTTTTTATTTCCTCGTAAAACAAAAATAAAAATAAAGCTAGTTACTTTAAGAAGGTAATTAGTGATCGTCTCTGACCGCTTGTTGAGCATCAGTAAATTATAATCTATTAGTATTATTATTTTGAAATATATAACTATAATTTTAAAAATTAGATTTTCGAATTTATTTATATTATTAAGAAATTTAATTAATTTTAAAAAATCTAAACCGGTCAAAAGCGGTTACAAATTTGTGATTGTTTCTGACTGTCACAAAATACCGACTGCTCGACCCATCACAAAGTACCGACCGCTTATTCCGTCACAAAATACCGATCATTTTTCCTGTTAATAAATACTGACCACTTGTCCCGTCAATAAATATCAACCGAATATTTTGTCAATAAATACCGACCACTTATCCCTTCAAAAATTATCGACCATTTTGCCCGTCATTAAATATAGATTATTATTGACCAGTTTTGTAGCGGTCACATATTTCTGATCGTTATTGACCGATTCTGGATTTATAACCACGTCAAATGGACCACCCAAAACTGGTCAGAATTTTCTATTTTGTGATTGTTTGTGACCAGTTTGACGGTCAGAATCGGACATGTTTTCTTGTAGTGTTGTTCTTCAAGCCAATATATTGACAATGTGAACGTGCTCATATACATAATTGTTTATTTTTTAATTATTGGTCATTATTGATGGTTCTGTATTTGTAATCACCTCAAATTGACCATCCAAAATCAGTCAAAATTGATTAGGATTTCCTATTTTATGACCGTTTGTGATCAGTTTGGCGATCAGAATCTAACCTATTTTCTTGTAGTGTTGTTCTTCAAGCCAATGTCTTGACAATATGAACTTGCTCATATACATAATTGTTTATTTTTTAAATTTTGTATATTATCAGAATTACATGAGAAATCATCATATCGTTGCTTACATGTAACAGTTAAAATTTAATATATTACCAAGAATTGTTTTGATGGCAACTACGCTATCCGATATCCTCCAAAATCCTGGAAATATATGAAATTTTTTTTATATAAAATACATTAATAGCTACTAATAACATATGCAAAATGTATGATTTTATGGACAAATTTTCATGTTTAGTTATCCGCCGACATTGTAAGGATCTGACAGTCTGTTAGAAAATATGATGTTACCCCGAATCTTCTAAGGATCAATTTTATCCTTTAATATATTTTCAGTAGTAATTAAGTTATATATCTCTTCAAAATGGGTCAAAGACAAACATACAGAGTTTAATGCATGATTCCTTTTGCTATTCAACTTTAAAAATCAAATATATGTATATAATATCATCAATACAGTTTTTTGATAATGTTTTAAATATCTATGCAGCTTTCTTACTTTATACTTCGATTCTAAGAAATTATGTAACTCCGAATAATAGAATTTTAGTTTAGAATAATATAAAATATGAATCAAGTTTTATCGATGTAAATGTTGGAAAAATATAAATTTGTGTATATGGACATATACCTGAAAACCAAAGAAGTTTGTGATCCAATGTGGCCTAAGAGGAAAGGAATTCCATAATAAGATTGACATCCTTCAATGAGCCTGGTCATATTAAACGGTGCTGTTGGGGACATTGTGTCTTGTTTGTCAACTCCAATTGGCATCAGTATCAAGGGTGAAAACAATTAGGTAGGTCTGTAAAATCTTATGGTAATTTATGTAGTTTGACGTATATATTCATATAGCTGTTATATAAAACATGCCTGCCAGTCCCATGCGATGTGATCGTTTGTGGGCTCCGCAAAGAGTTTGGTATCGTAGCAAGATTGGTTGCCCATAAAAGCCACCACACCTGCGAAAATCCGGTCTAGTATATCAATTTAAGGGTTAGACTGAAATTCAAAACCCAAAAACCAAAAACTGTCTCAGCATCCATAGCCTACAATAGAAAAATTCGTATTACATATACCATATAAATTAGGCTATGGTCATTTACATATATGATATACAGTGATAAGAAGACTTACTTCCACCATAAGACCCTCCTATTAAAATGATAGGGATGTGTTTTGTGGATTACTTCTCCTTAACATGCAAGAGAATCAAAAATTACGTAGTTAGATCTATCTTAGAATTGTCGATCCAAGACGCGTGTAACTACCTAGGCGCGTGTTGGAATTTTTTTTAACGATTTTCGTTTTTTTCCTTCAGCATCTTCTTCCTCCGGTGTTTCTCTAATTGGTTTCTCGGTTCTTCTCCGATAATCTGGAAACAGTTTCCGGCTTGTTTTCTTCTACTCCTTGGGCTTTTCTTTTGGTTTCTTGGCCCTCTACTCTGGATTTCAGTGTTTCAAGTTTCCCTGCTCGCAATTTTTTTTCTCCAATCTCCTGATTTCGCTTTGCTCTGGTTGAGTCTTTCTTTGTTGTTGTATGTGAAGATTTGGGTGTCTCCAATTTTGGTTCTCTAGTGATTTGGTGCTTTTTCATTTCTGTTAAAGGCTCCATGTAGACTAGCTGGTCTTCTCCTTCATTATCGGCCCCTATTTCTGATCCAATTGCAGCTAGCTCTTCTCTTCCTTCTTCAATTCCTAAGAAGGTTTGGATATTTGTCGCTAAATCTGGAAAATTGATGACTGCCTACAGTCTTGATCTTAATTTCTAAGATTATGTCATTGTTTCCACCTCCATTCTGGAAGAAGTTCTTGTAGATTCCTCTCCTTTGTGGAGTTCTTTCATCCTTGGTCAGTTCATCAGAAATGTACTTCACATTGGTACGATCCATGCCACTATGAAAATGATCTGGCAAAATCAAAAGAAGACATTGAAGATTGACGCTCATTTTATCAACTCAATATGGGTTGATTTTGCTGATGTTTTGGGCTCTTTTTTCTCTTACAAGGCTTTGGGTTTTCTGGCTGGTCATATTGGTGAGCCTATCAAGTTGTATTCTAACACTGAAAAGTGTCTGCATTTTAATGTTGCATGTGTTCTGATTGAGGTTAATTTGGCCAATCCTTTACCCTCATGTATCTCTTTGCCTACAGAGAAGTTTGCTACTTCTAAAGTTCATGTATCTTACCCTTGGCTGCCTAGGAAATGTTGTGATTGTGGTAAATGGGGACATGACTTTAGCTCCTGCAAATCCTCAGAACCATCTAAGCATGTTAGCATCCTACAGCGCTCTCCTCTTACTCAGAATGCCTATCAGATCAGTTCTGCTCTTGTTGTATCCGATCATGTTATTGTATCTCCTAAGATTGGTTCTACTAATGCAACATCTATTTCTACCTTTCCCTAAGGTTGGTTTTGATATTTCAAAGGACATTTTTGTTGGGTCTAAGATTGCTTCTGCTTTACATGATGCTTCTAAAATGTACACTTCTATACATATGTATATATATATACACACCTCTATGTAGACCAGAAGCGCTTCAAACTAGGACTGTAATCACGAAGAAACCCGATATTTTTAGAGACATCAGAGTTTAGCGAAGATTCTCTTCCAATATACACTAAGATTGGGGCGTTGGCTTTAGCACCACCCAAGTGCTTTAAATCGATAAAGTATCTTTGTTGAAATGTCATGTAGCTTTTTGGTGTATACGTGAAGTGATCAATGTAGAAATATAGATACAGAGAAGCAAACAGAATAGAAGAATAGAGATTAGAGATCGAGAGAGAGAGTATAGATGCTGAGAAGTATTGGTGAATCTGTATTATTCACTTAATCTTTTCGTATAATCGATATACAAATATATAGAAGAGAAGAGAATAACAAAAAAAGGAATACTTCCTAAAGTACAAGATACATTTCTAATATACTCTTGGACAGAAATTAATGGGCTTTGTGACCTCACTTTGACATTCCCCTCAAGCTTAGTCTGGAGTAGGTGGAAAAAAAAGCTTGCTAGCTGCCTCATTAAAAACATATTCATGGAAAATCCAATGGGATGAAACCATGGAACAGGGGAAAGGGTGCAAAGGAAGAAGTAATCATTCATGTTGTGTATAGGTTTATGAGGCCGAGTTTCACGTGGATAAACTTGCAGATCCTTGAGTTTGTTGCCTTAGTAAAAACATCAGCTAGTTGATCTGAACTTCTTGTATACGTTGGTAAGATGATACCCATTTCTACTTTCTCATGGATGTGATGGCAATCAACTTCAATGTGTTTAGTTCTTTCATGGAATACTTGAGGCGATGTAGATGGCTGCTTGATTATCACAGTGTAATGTGTTTGGTTGATCTGACTCCACTCCTAGATCCTTCAAAATCGCTTTTAGCTATATTAGCTTATCTGTTGTGTTAGCCATTGCTCGGTATTCGGCTTCAGCACTTGATCTTGATACCACCTTTTGCTTCTTGCTTTTCCATGTCATTAGGTTGCCTCCTATGAAGGTACAATACCTAGCAGTTGATTTTTGATATGTCTTGTCTCTGGCCCAGTCAACATCACAATAACCCACAATTTTTGAGTTTTTGTTGTACCCTATCCAAATTCCTTTATCAGGACCTCCCTAAAGGTAACGCAGAATCCTATCTACCATATGCCAATGGTACATATATGGAGCTTGCATATGCTGGCTAACCTGATTCACAGAAAAGCTAATGTCAGGGTGTGTAATTCTGAGATACGCGAGCTTACCTACTAAACGTTGATATCTCCCAATGTCTTCAAATGGTTCTGTTTCTCGCTCCTCCTTGTAGTTCTCCTCTATAGGTGTCTTTGCAGCCTTAGATCCAAGTTTACCTGCATCACTCAACAAGTCTAGAGTGTACTTACTTTGGGACGAGAAGGTACCTTCATCCGTTTGACACACGACTATTCCTAGGAAGTACGCTAGTTTTCAAGATTTTTTATATCAAAAATGTTTTTAAGGACATCCTTGGTTTCTTGGATTCCTTCTTTATCCTCACCTGAAATGATTATGTCATCCACATAAATCAATACCACAATAACACCTTTGCCCATTTTGATGGTGAAAAGAGTGTGATCAGTTTCAGATCTCTTGAATCCTTTTTCATGAAGAGTTGAGCTTAATTTATGTACCATGCTCTCGGAGACTGTTTAAGGCCATAGATTTCTTTCTTAAGCATGAGCACATTTCCAGATTTTATAGTATTTTCAAGGCCAAGAGAAGGTGACATGTAAACTTCTTCATCGAGTTCTCCTTGTAAGAATAAGTTCTTTACATTCATCTGCCACAGCTCCCAGTCAAGGTTAGTAGCTAATGAAATTACAAATCTTACCGTGTGTAGTTTGGCAACTGGAGCAAAAATGTCCTTATACTCGATTCCATATGTTTGTGTGAATCCTTTTTTAATAAGTTTTGCCTTGTATCTCTCTATTTCACCATTGCTCTTGTATTTTATAGTGAACATCCATCTTGAACCGACCACCTTCTTGCCATCTAGGAGATTACTTTCATCCCATGTGTGGTTACGTTGCATAGCTCATATTTCCTCATTGATCGCATCAGCAATTCTTTGAAAAGCTAGAGTCAAATGGATTTCTAAGGCGAGAATAACTCAGCATACTTCCACATATGTATCTCAACGAGGAGGGCCTCAAATCAGTTGCACTATGTTATCGATTACAATGGGGTTGAACTAACTACTTTGCGAGATATTAGTTGTCATTGTGTTGAGTATTATCATAACCTCTTGGGTTGTGCTTCCTCGTTTCTATCAACCACTGCTCATACTAGGCTCTGTGATTTTGTTCCTTACCGCTGCAGCTCAGACATAAGCTGCTCTCTTACAGCTCCTTTCTCAGCCACTGATATCAAGTATGAGTTTATGGCAGTTCCGAACAACAAATCCCTAGGTCTAGACGGATTCACAAGAGAACTCTTTAAGGCTTCTTGGGAAATCATAAGGGCTGACGTGATAGATACAGTCACTGAGTTCTTTAATACCGGCAAACTATTGCGGCAGCTTAATGTGACTGTCATTTCTCTTATCCCCATAAAACCAAGGGCTTAAAGAATTGGGGGTTTCAGGCCGATATCTTGTTGCAACGTCATTTACAAGGTCATTTCGAAGCTTATAGCTTGTCGAATGTAGCCACTACTTCCGAGTTTGGTGGCATCATCTCATTCTGCCTTTGTTAAAGGTTGTTAGTTAGTTGAAAATGTCCTTCTCGTGAGAAAGATGGCCCAAGGATCAGGTGAGGCTCTTGCCCTGCATGTGGACTCCTTTAAGTCGACCTAAGGAATGCTTTCGACAATGTTCAATGGGACTTTATCCTACATTTCCTCCGCTTCTCTAATTTCTCGGCCAAACTTGTTAACGGGGTGGAGGAATGCATATCTACAACAACCTTCTCTATTAATATCAATGGAAATCTTAATGGCTTTTCAAAAGGGACAAAAAAATCTACGATAGGGAGATCCACTACCTCCTACTCTTTTTGTTATTGTGATGAAGGTGCTCGCGAATATGCTCAACAAAAAGTTTAAGGGAGGTGTAAAAGGGTACCATCATCTTGGTCGCAGTCCATGCATATCTCACCTTTCCTTTACTGACGACCTCGTGATTTTCTTTGATAGTAAAATGGACTCCCTAAATCATATTTCTTCAGTTCTTGACAAATTTCAAATGCTCTCCGGCCTTTCCATGAATAGGGATAAACTAACATTGTACCTAGCAGGTGTAGCAGCAGACTCTTTAAATCCCTATATGCAGCTAGGCTTCCAACTTAGAGTGCTCCCAAGTTTGCTACCTTGGCTTGCCTTTCCTTCACCTAAGCTCAAGAGGCAAGATTACGCTCCTCTCAAGGATATGATTGCCAGAAAATTTTCACAATGGATTGCCAAGCTCATATCCTTCTCGTGTAGGCTCCAATTGATATCAGTTGTGATTTATAGTATTGTTAATTTTTGGGTTGCGGCTTTCACCCTCCCAAAGGGTTGCCTTTGCCATATCGAAAGCTTATGTAACTTGTTCTTATGGAGTGGAAAACGGATGGTAAAGCCAACGCTAAGTCTCATGGAAGGATGTGTGCCCCCCTTAAGGATGAAGGGGGACTACGTTTGCGCAGATCTGTACAATGGAATAAAGCTTTGAACCTCAACCTTATCTGGCTTCTCTTCACCAATGGCAGATCTTTGTGGGTTACTTGGATACGCTTCCATATGCTAAGGCACCATAATTTTTGGACAGGCACCACTAGCCCTACCTCATCATGGACTTGGAAATCATTGTTGGATCATCTGCCTCTAGCAAAACAGTTGCTATATGAAAAATTGGCAACAATTAGAGTCCTCTAGGACCTTTAATTGATAATACAAGAGCTCAGGGACCAGGAAAAATGGGCATTTCATGTCATTCTTTGGTCTCGCAAGCAACGACAGCACATGGTTGGCGCTTAGCTTCTTGTCGTACTAGAAACGCAGACATGCATTGTATCAGAGATGCTTCTTCAAACAGAAGCTCCTATGGCATCTCGAGGTGCAGACACATTCTATTGGGGACCAGCTGGCAAGATAAAATCTCACTTCAATACAAAGCTCACCTGGAATTTATCAGACCAAAAGGACCAAAGATGGCATGGAAGCGAGCAATCTCGTTTAAGAAGGGCATTCTGAAGCACTATTCTGGGTTGCAAACTTGGATCGCCTTCCACTTAAGTCATGAATGCTCGATTGGGTCTGAATGTCAACCCCACATGTGCGCTGAGTGGAGAGGAGGAGGAGGAGATTCGCGATCATCTTTTTCCTCACTGCCCATACTCGCAACGTCTATATTGTAAATGTTTATCCCGGCTTGGAGTTCAATCTTGTTCCTTCGATGATTGGGGCTCTTTGATATCATGGCTACTCAGACACACAAATGTGTTATCATCATTGCTCAAGAAGTTGGCTGCTCAAGCGATGCTATATGTAAGAAACTCAAGAATCCATGATGGCTCTCTTTTATCTTCAGACCACCTTTTTACCATTTTAGATAAAGATACCAAATGGTACCAGTGGAATTGGTCGAATTATTTTATCCTCATCTTTTTTTGTATAATATTACATTACGTATAACTAATTTCATGAGGAATTTGTTTTGGTCTTTCTCTTTCTTGTTTTATAACATTTATTATTTACTAATAGTTTGCATGTATCTAACGTTTAATAATATATATATATATATATATATAATTAACTAAAAATAACAATTTCAAATATAATTATATTTTAGGTAATTTAAAATTTTATTGAGTTCTTGATTTTGATCTAAGTCTGAATTTGAATTTTTATATGTAAAATTTTAAGTGTTATTATGGTATTTAGTTAGTTTTGGTTCGTTATCCTTATAATTCGGATCAGTTTTGGGTTCATTTTTGAGTTTGGGTATGATTGTATTTTGGTAAACTTCTGATATATATTTGGTTCTCGATTGGATGTAAGTTTGGTTTTGGCTTTTTAGATATAAAAGTCTAGATATCATGTGAATATTTAGTCGGCATCGGTTTAGTATTCTAACTATTCAAATTAGATTCAGATACGAGTTTTGGTTCGAGAAAATATGTTTATAACTAACTTGGTGGGTTTAGTTATCAAGATTCTTAATTATTAGAAAAGAACTTGGTCAGATTCTATATTCAGTAGAAGTTCCAAATTTTGGCCTGGACTTAGTTCAGCTCGAGTTCCAAATCTTTTGGATGTATGAATCTTGCATCAAGGATTCAACCCACAACCAGAGATAAGATTAAATGGAATTCTAGGGCAAACATTGGCTATGAATTAGATTTTGTTGATCTAATTATTTTAAAACAAAATCCGTCGGATTCCACATTCAGCGTAATTCCACAGTTATAATTTAGACCTATAATCATTCGAGATTCTCTTCTCGCTCATAGATTCTCCTGACCACTCTGTTTCGGCCTGATTTTATAGTAAATTTTGAAAGTGTGTTGCCTATTTATTTTATTTAGGTCAAGCAATCAACTCTAACCACCTTTTGTAAATCCTCTGATTTTTTCTGGGATATAATTACGTTTTATAAAATAAAATAAAAAGAAACTTAAATTTATAGCCCTTTTGACAAAAAGAATATTCATTTATTGCTCAACTAACAAAATAAAATTTTGCTATAGATTTGTTTTCCCCATAGTAAATATATAGATTTTGCAAACTCTAAAAACTAAAAAAAATCTCATATAATTAACAACAAAAATGGTTTATACAAACTCTATGTACTTTTATAGTAATAGAAGAAGTGTGTCTGGTCAAATAGTTGAATGTTATCTATATTACTTTTTGCAGTTCAAATCAATTTTAGAAAGTAGTGTTTGTACTACATAAGACCATCTCCAAAGGGAGATGGTTTCCAAGTTTCTTACCATTAAAAAACAAAAAAAAATAGAAAAGTAAGTGAGAGTTGCTAATTGCATAAATATTCAATTTATTAATTAATTAGTAACTGTAAAAGTTGTAGCCATACTCAATTCAATTAAGGTCTGGATGGATCCCTAGATCTCAGATCTAAGACCTAGACCTGCAAAACCTAGACCTGCTAATTGCATAAATTTTAATCTGTTTCCTGATCTTACTGTTGACCAGTTTATTGATCATAGTTCTGGTACATTAAAGGAGATTCTAGTGAAACAATATTTTGATCTATCAGATGTCCAATTGATTATGGGAACCTCACTACCAAGAATCTCAAGACCAGATTATTAGGGTTGGCATTACACTAAAACGGGACGCTACTCCGTTAAATCTGGTTACCAAACTGAAGAAGGGCATCTCTTATTGGTTTTGGTCAAAATGGGCCAAACTTTCACGCCTTATATAATAAAATTTGGAAAACCTCTTGTCCAAATAAAATTAAACATTTTCCATGGCAAGCTCTATCAGGATGTGTTGCTGTGAAACATAATCTCAATCAGCATGGTATGAAATGTGATACCCGATGTCCACTATGTGGTGTCGAAGAGGAAACGATAAACCATGTTCTCTTTGAATATCCTCCAGTCGTCTAATCTTGGGCACTTTCAATTATTCCATCGACGGTTGATGTTTTCTCGGGGCGTCTATTTTGTATAACATGGATTATCTATTCTAGAGAATACAGGATAGAGAGGATTTTCAGATTTTTTCTTGAATTATATGGCATATTTGGAAAGCAATAAACGAGAAATTTTTTCTCAAATATTTTGGCGGATCCGCGAAAAATAATTTCACAAGCGGAAACCGATTTTAAGGAATGGTCCTTACCTCGGAAAGAGTTAGAGGTTTCCAAACTCCCTCTAATAGTCAAAAGTACCTTTGCTAAGGCCCCATGGGCTTTCCCAACAACAACTAATTTCAAGTTTCACAGGATACAAATGTTTTGTGGACGTTTCCTGGAAGAAGACGGACCTCGTTAGTGGTTTAGGTTAGTTATGTTTTCCAGATTCGGTGGAAAGAATTCTTATGGGGGCCAGGAGGGTCCATCAAAGTCTTTTGGCTCTGCATTCTGAAGTGGGAACTGTTCTTTGGGCTATGGAATCTTTGCTCCTGCATGACATTCGAGAAGTGGAGTTTTCAACGGATAATGAGACGGTAATAAAGATTTTGCGACACACATAGGAGTGGCCAGCTTTCATCGCATACCAGGAGGAGTTTTCACGTTTGTGTTCTTTATTTTCTTTATTTTCCCTCTCTACTATCCCAAGAAGCCTAAATCATAAAGCTGACTCTTTTGCCACGAATGTTCGAGAGATGGTTTATGATAATGGCTTAAGACTTATATCTTGTAATCATTCTTTTGATCTTAATATATCATGCCGTTGACAAAAAAAAAGTTGTAGCCATACTCGACAATAGAAAGGATAATAATGGTCTTCTAGAAGTGCTAGCTTCTGTTTACATAATTTTTTACTTAAGTTAGTTCTATCCAACTCCACCACATTTGACTAATTTTGACTATATATTTTTTTCAACGGCAATATCAATATGGGACACAAAGATAAATCTATTAACCAAATTCCTACATAAATCTCATAGTCGTTGGGACTCGATCTCTGATTATACATGTGCGCATGCCTTTAATAGACTTACCACTAACCATTGGACTAAAGGCAACTTACGACTATGTTTATTCTATTCTTTTCATAAAGTGAATTTATATTTGATTTAGTTTTTTAAATTATCCCTAATAAGTTTACAAAAATTATGTTTCTCCGTATGCAACAAAACATGGTCTTAAGTTTCAAAGTTAATATTAAGGACAGTCTCCATCTATAAAACTAAATAATCTATTAGATCAAAAACCCCAAATTTATAATTCAACCTTTCAAATTTTTAACAATATCACATAGAACAATACAATATTTTTGATCAAATTCCAACGGAAAACAATTAAATACTCCATGTTAAGAATTTAACAAGGTATATTTCCATCGTAGTTTTAGACTATGACATGATATGAAGTAAAAGAATTAAATATAAAGTTAAATTGAATGTTATATCATAATGCACTCGAAGATACAACAATGCTAAAAGTAATCAAATATTCAATCATATCTCTTCCATTTATTATGATTCTTAGTCGTGTGGGACACTACTTTGCATTTGAGTAACCCAACATCTTTGCTTGTAATAGGTGCAACTTAGTTACTTTCTTCAACATTCACTTTTCAAAAAGAGGAATATAAAAAGAGTTGGAAACTGTATTATATCAATTAAGTTGTTCCCACTCGGACTTCCTATAATAATTTTCCTCTTCCGGAAGTTCAAACTAGCTACTCTATGATAACATAATTAATTTTTGTCTCTTTCATGCGAAACACTATATTCACAATATTAATATTGTTCCTCCCAGTGAGAAACAATTAGATTTTGTCATAAGAACTATATTAGGACCTTAATTTTTATAAGGTCATTAATGTATTTGTATGGGATTGTACACATATAAAACATTTTAGGGTATATAAAGTTGAATGAGAATAAGCTATGAAAAAGAGATAAGAAGAACGGTGAAAAACCTGTTTCGTCAAGTTTGTTTCAGGGCAGTGTTTGAACCTTCAAACGTGTTCTGATTCGGCTGAAATTTGGTAGAGATGTTTTTGACTCGTTTATCTAGGATTTGTACAATGGAGATCTAGTTTGGTGGCTGGAATCCTAGTAGATCTAAAGTTTGTGAATGCATATTTCTAAGCTCTTATATTGCTCTCTTGTTGAAGTTTATTGCAATAGAGATTGCTCTTTGTAGTCTTAGTCTCTGCATTTGTTCTACGGAACATACAATACATGGTCGTAACTCAAATATATTGATGATAGTGGATTTCTGAGTGGACTATGGTTGGTTTTTCTTTCTCGCATTAAAGAGATATTTAACTTTAAAATTTGTTTGTCTCATTTACTTTCTGTTTTGAATTATTATTGCCTGAATATATTTTACTCTCATGTTCAGACAGATAGGAAAACTCTATTCTAGGAAAACTCTATTCCAATGTAAGTTTGTGTATTTGTTTCCCAACAAATATAGAGTTTTATCAATAATACTAGTCCACAAATTCATTATCAAAAGATTACTAGTTAGTTAGGTCACAAGACAAAGAACATGGATTCTCTTTGCATTCCAAGATATATATATATATATATACATTATACATAATGTAAAATTAAGTATTTATCATTTTTCAATGTTAGAAACGGGTACAGAGTTTTTAATTTGCCACCTACCAATAAGTGGGGATTAAAAGCCATACAACTAACAACAAGAGCGAGATAACAAGAAAGGATCAAGAACAATCAAATGTCTTAAAGTCCAAGAAACCCTTAATGAGAACTCTTAGCTACGAAGATAGAAGAGAGCCAAGAAGGAGAACTCTCAACATAAGAGTGTAAACGATCCTCTTTTACAGCACTATCGGCTATTAAAATGGCTCATCTGTTTGAAGATCCGGCTTCATAGAGGAATTTCCAGGACGGAAATCAAGCAATAACGGACAACAGTGGAGCGGAGAAGCATTTAAGAGCATATGCAGAAGAAGGTTTGAGCATCGCCTTAATGAGTTGTGATTCTCAAAAGTGAAGATAACTCGAGAATAATGAAGACTCTTTAAACTTTCAATGGCAAAAAGGCAACTCTGAAATACTGAATCCATCGATGAGCCGATTCTGGTGTAAGATCTGTGACTGTGGAGCAAAACCAGACCAGAATGGTCTCTTAAAACCCATGATACACGAGAGATTTTGGTAGAGCTGCACCATGAAGCACCTATATTGCACTTTAGCCATGTCTAAGGCGGTGGTTTGCAGACCAAAGGGTTACAATTTGTGTGGACCTGTGTAGCTGTACGAGTAACCGTACGGGATGGTATTAGAATCTCCTGAGATTGAAACCAAACCGTGCAATATTCTCTAGCTTTTCTAGCAATTTAGACTTGAATAGATTCTCTCCTCAAAGAGAAAATTATTCCTATTTTTTCATAGTATCCACACAATCCATGGAACTATGCGCTTAAGCTCTAATGGTAGCTCAGGAATCTTCTCTAAACTCAAAAAAACTTCTTGGTTGTGGAACAGAGAATAGGCATTGAAAAAGTTCTGAGGAGTGAGAATATTGGACATATCCCAGACTTTGCGAGCAAAAGAATAGAATATGATTTGATGATTCACCTTCAAGGCCGCAGACCTTGCATCTCAAGTCAAAGTGCAAACCTTTCTTAGCCAAATTATCTGCAACAGGTAATGCGCCACTCAAAACTTTCCATAAAAAACTTTTGATCTTGGATGGGCTCTTAATGCTCCAAGCTTTCTCCTTAATATGATTAATAGAAGGTAAGGAAAATTAAGTTTGCATAAGGTTAGCTTTTGTCACCTCCATTGAAATTTTGTAACCTGATTGAACAGAGTAAGTTTCTGTCTTATTAAACTTCTAGCATAAGAAATCTGGTGTATTTGGTTCATATTCCATGCCATGATCTTTACCACATCCGCAGGGACAAAAAGATCATGCAACATATCTGAATTCCATGTCTGCTTATCCTTGTTTAGTAGAGCCCTCACCTTTAGCTCAAAATCAGATAAAGTGCTCTTCATTAGAGGTGGTCTCATGATTTTATCTTCTATCCATGGGGACACCCACACCTTCAAGGATTCACCATTGCCAACCATGTGTTTATCCCTTTTTGAGGAAGTTGTCTACCTAAAAGGAGACTTCTCCAAGCAAATGGTGGACGTTGGCCAAGCTCTGCTTGAAAGAGGTGGTGATTCTTGATATATCGGCTCTTTAAGAATCTTGCGAACAAGGAGTTAAGGTCTTCGAGTATTCTCCAAGATTTCTTAGCCAAGAGAGCTTGATTAAAGAGTTCCAGATCCTTGAACCCAAGACCATCCTTGTTTTTTGGTAGACCAAGCTTTTCCCATGAGAGCTAATGGATCTTTTTTTCCCTTCAACTGACTCCCACCCGAACGAGGACAAAAATCGAGTTTTTGTAAGTTAAAAAAAAAACATCGCATACACGGGCATTTCCATAACCACAATTTTAGCAGAATTTTTTTCCTCTTTGAGAAAGAGTCTGTGAGAATCAACCTGAGAGTCTACCAGTAAGCTTCTCATGTATATAGGCTAACATTTTTGTTTTTGATACACTAAAATATTTGGGTCGCTGGTGGGGCTTTTGATCCAAAAGAGATAAAGGATTTGTCTTTGTTTATTGTCTGTCCTGTGACTGCACAATATTTGGCAAGAATTTGTTGAAGCATCAGACACTGGGAAGCTGAGCCTCGACAAACAAATAAGCTATCATTCGTGAAAAATAGATGGTGAGTTAAAGGGCATGCGGAGTAAAACTGATACCCTCAAGGTGACCAGCAGCTTCTGCTTGATTTAGTAGATGGGATAATCCTTCCGCACAAAGAGCAAAGAGGAAAGGCGAGAAAGGGTCTCCTCGACGCAACCCTCTCTGCAGAGTGATGAGACTGTGTGGTTGTCCATTCACCAACACAGAGAAAGTGATTGATGATACGCAAAACATAATCCATCTAATTCACTTTCATGAAAACCAAGCATTGTGAATAAGGCTTGTTAATATGACCACTCAACGCGATCAAAGGTCTTAGGCATGTCCGTCTTGATCGCCATAATTCCTTTGGATATCTTCTTGTCGGTTCTAGGGTTATGGACGATCTCATGAGCAATGATTATATTGTCCAAGATTAGTCTTTTGGAGATAAAGGCAGATTGATTCGGAGACACAATCTGACAAAGAAACGGTTGGAGTCGTGATACGAGCATCTTTGAGATATATCACCAAACAAAGGCTAATAGGGTATAGATCATTTATTCTTTTTGGGTCAGGAATTTTAGAGAAGAGACAAAAATGAGTAAAATTCCATTCTTTAACAAAATTTCCTTCCTAAAATAACTAAATGACCTAAGTAGTTAGACTATAACCCATAATTTCCTAATATTACTAAAAGAATAGTCCAGACATGGCATTTGGTCCTGGATCGCTTGCCGGATTTATTGAAAAAACTGCTGTCTTGACCTCTTTGGAGTTACATCAGAGACTAAAGCATCATTACCTTTACGATAGACTTTTGCAGTGAAGCCTTAGAAGAAATCTAACGCCAACTGAGCATAGGAAGTGGAAAAAAGATCATCAGAGTATTTGACCGCCACCTTCCTTTTACCTGACTCTGGTTTATGGATGAAACTTGATTTATCTGTTAGAGCATGAATCCCATTTCCAACCCTATATGCTTTAAATGACGCGTGAAAATACTTTGTGTTGAAGTCTCCATCCTTTAACTATTTGGCTCGACTTTTTTTGTTTTCAAAAACTATCTTCCTCTCTATGAGCCACTACCAGCTAGCACTTCAAGGATGCTATTCTGGTGAAAGATGGTGACGTTGATCCCAATTCTAATTTAAGCTGCTTTTGGACCTCTCCAATCTGCAGTAAGGAGTTAGAGTTGTTGTTTCCTTTTCCAATAACTTAATGATTTCCTGCAAGCTCTTAGTTGATGTGATATTACAAAATCGTCAACATGGCTAATACAATAACCTGCTGTCAAACCGGAATGAGCCTCGATAAGAATCTTGCGATGAGAATATGTCAACTAACACCAGTCAATGGTCGGATGCCTTCATATCCAAGAAGACTGATTCGATGCTGGAAATGAGGAAAACCAGTTTGGATTCCCAAAAGATCTATCAAGTTTACTTTGAATCCACATAATGTGTCTTCAACTTGCCCTTGTGAAACTATAACCAGAAACTGCAAGCTCGGTCGTTTTGCAGAGAGTCTACATGTTTGCAAAATCAACAAAAGTGTTCTAAGGTCTTCTAGCCCCTTCAATATTTTCTGCATTATGAAGAATCTCATTAAAATCTCTCATTAAACCCTAAGTTTACTAAATAAGTGGTGAGAAGAACATGAGTTAATAACAAGAGAGTTACACGGTTTGTGAGAGTATAAGTGCAAGTTCACATTTTCAATGAACTTAAGGTTACTAAAAAAGTGTGGAGAAGCACATAAGTCAATAACAAGAGAGTTAGACGGTTTATGAGTGTATAAGTGCTAGCTCAACGTCCTTTATCATCTTAAGGTTACTAAACAAGTATTGAGAAACACATGAGTCTATATGAAGAGAGTCAACCGGTTTTTGAGAGTAGCAAGTGCTAGTTCCATGTTCTATATCAACTTAAGGTGACTAAACAAGTGATGAGAAGCACATAAGTCAATAACAATACAGTTAGATGGTTTGTGAGAGTAGTAAGTGCTACTTAAATGTTCTCTATCAACTTAAGGTTACTAAACAAGTGATGAGAAGCACGTGAGTTAATAACAAGAGAGTTAGATGGTTTGTGAGAGTATAAGAATTAGTTCAATGTTCTCTATCAACTTAACGTTACTAAACAAGTGATGAGAAGCACATAAGTCAATAAAAATAGAGTTAAACGGTTTATGAGAGTGGTAAGTGCTAGTTCAACATTCTCTATCAACTTAAGGTTACTAAACAAGTGGTGAGAAGCACTTAAGTCATTAACAAGAGAGTTAGATGGTTTTCCAGAGTAGTAAGTGTTACTTCATTGTCATACCTTTTTTCCGTTTGTATCTATGGTGCCCATGCAGTTCGTGATCGGTTCAATATTTGGGAAAAACTGCAAAGAATTGGAGCTTACCACTAAAAGTGATTGAAAAGTTTAATATGTTTTTATTAACAACCAGAAAGTCGATGGTTACAATGTTGTTCCAAAAAACAGCCACTACAAGAAAACACGCCATTTGCGACAGAAAAAAAATAGTAAATTTGTCGCAAATCGCCATTTGAAACGGATTTGCGACGTCAATAAAAATGTTGTAAATTGTTAGCTGCAAAGGAAAAAAACACCGCAAGGTCGTCGCAACACTTGCGATAACCAAAAATTTTCGTAAACCCGTCACAGAAATGGACGTCGCAAACTCTTTGCAAGGTTTGCAACGCGTTTGCAATGTCTTTTCTGCGATGGAATTGTGACGCCAACTTTGCGACGTCAAAGACTACGATGGAATTGCGACGCCTGGAATGCGACGGATTTGCGACGCCATATCTGTTAGGGATTTGCGACGCCTGGCTTGCGACAGATATGTGATGCCTCTTTGTGCGATTGATTTGTGACAATCTCTTTCCGACGGTTTTGCGACGTCTTTCCCTGCAACGAATTTGCGACGTCTACACAGTTTGCGACGGCTTTAATTAGTTATTTAAAAAAATATTATATAATAAAAAAAAATTCAAGTTAACATTAAAATTTATTTTACAAAAAAAACAACTACAACTCTAGGTCTTCATCCTCCAAACCAGATGTCGTGTCTTCATCGGCCATTTTTCAAATTCATTAGCTATCTCCTTGTCTTTCCCTGCCATGATAGTCCATAACTTATCATATTACGAGATTTTCTTCTTTGCCTTATCTAGCGCGTTGGTTGTCCGATCAATAACCTTCGCCTAACGATCTACTAATTCTCTCAGATCATGATCAGAAGATCTAGGTGATAGAGAGAACCCTTCAGGCGATAAGCATTAGTCAATCCTTGACCCGAGCGATCTGGTGCCGAAAAGTCTCCCCTTTTCACGGGGAGCAAGCTAATAAAAGAAATATGGTTAACATTAGTATAGTAATTAAGTATAAAATAAAATAAAATAAATAATTTAAAATAATCTTACATCTGCGTAAACTCGGTTCCTCTATACGGTAGTTAGTCCACCAGATGCAGAACTCTCATCACTGCAAGCCTCTGTCAGCTCCGTCAACTTTGCAGTGACATTGTCGTAGAGCTGTTCTGCTTTTTTGTCCACAAACACCCCAAGTTTGTTGTGTTTGGTATTATGAAGAGTCTTTACCAAATCTGGGTGACTATCTTCTGATGTCTCTTGCTGAAAACATATATAATTAGAATAAAATATGAAATAGTATATTAAAATTGAATTAATTTATTGAATTTTAGATACTTACCTCCATGCCAGCTCGTGCTTTAAATTAAGTTCGTCCCAAACAATGCTTGTGTGGACCTAAGCCATTAGGATCAGAAAATCGAGCCTTGCTACAAGTTTCAGCTTTCTTCTCTAACTTTTCATCTTCCCAATACCAAACTAGACCTGCTCAGACCTTTCTTTGAACCATTTGGGCATAGCCTCTTCGCCCTTCTTTTTCCATTTACCCTTCCAACGTCCAACATGATCGCACATTCATTTCCCCAAGGAAACCTGAAACTCTTTGTGCACTAGGCCTGTGATGGAAAACTCTCAATGGAAACATCGCTACAAGAAAAAATATTAAATTACTAAAAATTATTAATCACAAAAACACATTACTTAAAAAATCAAACACAAAATAAATTACCGCAAAGGACATGAACCATCTATCAAGGACTTGGGATGGGGTCTGGCTAATATTCACATGCGGTTCTTAGAAATCTCGTTCAAAGATTTCCCTAATTGATGTCGCTAACTCCCCGTCGTCATCAAACCTACATGTTTTGAACCAAACAAATAATGTAAAACTAATAATAATATATTTATAAATTAATTAATTTAAAAGTAAAAAAAAAACTAACCATAAAGTTTCCGGTGGACGCTGCGGATGAAGATTGGGAAGATACTTATGGACGTCCTCATTGAGAATACTCTCAAGAGCAGCCATCAAGTCACCACCATCCTAAGGTGGCACAGGCTGAGGAACACTGGGAGATCCCTGACCGGTCTCTCCTACCGAAGAATAACCCAACAAAAAGCTAAAAGTACATCCGGAAGTCGGAGGAACAGATCACGAACCAGAGGCACCTGACAGATGAGAACCGCCCGATCCAGGAAGGGCTGTTCATGAGTCTCACCGGTCTCAGAAAGATACCGAGAATAATAATTAGCTGTACGTCCGGACATCTAAGATTAAAATTGATTATTTTATAAATCAATATAATTCATAAATTTAATTAACAAATCATTAAAAATGTTTTAACTAATTGCATAAATGAATTTTAATTATCAAATTTTTTTAATATGATTATAAAATATTTTTAATATGTTCAAAAATGTTTCTAAAATGTTCAAAAATGTTTTTAATATGTTCAAAAATGTTTTTAATATGCTTTAGGGACAATTGCAAAAATGCCCCTCAAATGAGGACATTTTTACCACTGCCTTCATTTTTTGGAAATTTTCAAAAAATGCCTCTCATTATAGAAAAATAACCAAAATACCCTTAGATTATTATTTTTTTAAAAAAAAAAACTTTTTTCCAGCAAAAAAAACAGAAATTCTGCCAAAAAACAATAATTTGCCCGCCAATTTTTTTTCCGATTTACGAGAAAAATTTCCCCCCCAAAAATTTTTTATAAGGGAGTCTACAAATTTTTTTTATAAGAGAGCTTATAAAATTTACAAAGATTTATAAGAGAGCTTATAAAACTTATAAGGTTTTATAAGAGACCTTTTAAAATTTATAAGAGTTTATGATAGACCTTATATAATTTATAAGGCTTTACAATATAACTTATATAATTTATAAGGTGTTTATAAAAAATTATAAGGTGCCTATTAAAATTTATAAGGTATTTACAAAAATTTATAAGAGAGTTATAAAAATTTATAAGGCTTTATAAGAGACCTTATAAAATTTATAAGATTTTATAATAGAGCTTATATAACTTATAAGGCTTTATAAGAGAGTTTTAAAAAATTATAAGGTGTTTATAAAAATTAATAAGGTTTTTATCAAAATTTATAAGGTTTTATAAGAGAGCTTATAAGTTTTATAAGTTGTTTATTAAAAATTTATAAAGTGTTTATAAAAATTTATAAGGCATTTATAAAAATTTACAAGGTATTTGTTAAAGTTTGGTAAAGATTTATAAGTGCACTTATAAAAAATTTTGGGTGGGAAATTTTTTTTTGCGGAAATTTTTTTTCCCGCATATTTTTTTATTTAAATTCCATAAAAAAAAATTTGCGGGAAATATTTTTTTCGGGAAAATTTTGTTTTTTACAGAAAAAGTTATAACAATTCTTTTGAGGGTATTTTTATCATTTTTGTATTAATGAAAGACATTTTTGAAAAGATAAATGTCAAGGGACATTTTTGAAATAGGGTACCTAAAAAGGGAATTTCTCAAAATTCCTCTATTTTTTAATTATCACAAACATTTTTATAATTACAAAAAAAAATTTAAATTACAAAAACGTTTTAAATTTACAAAAAGCATTTTAAAATTACAAAAAACGTTTTAAAATTACAAAAAATATTTTAGAATTACAAAAAAAAAGTTTTAAAAAAAGTTTTAAAATTACAAAAACGTTTTTAAAATTGGTTTTAAAATTACAAAAATCGTTTCTAAAATTACAAAAACGTTTTTAAATTACAAAGAACATTTTAAAATTACAAAAAACGTTTTAAAATTACAAAAAAGTTTTTTATGGAGGTTTAAAATTAATAAACGTTTTAAAAATAGAAAAACGTTTTTTTAATTGTTTTAAATTCTCCTATACGTTTTAAAATATCAAAAAAATTCTAAAATTTAAAATCTTCAATCTAGAACTAAAGATTCAACAAATTCAAGACTAAATCTAAAATCTAGCATAGAAATTCAACCAAATTTGTCATAGATCTAGCTTCCAAAAAAAAAATCGAAGTTTACTTTTGGACGGAATGGAGAAGCACAGCGGCAGGAATGGAGAACCACGGCGGCGGGACGTGGATCTAGGACCGGCGGCGGTGGGAATGAATGACCAAAATAAAAAAGATGTACATGTCTTGGCGGCAGCGGAAATGGAGAGGAAAAACTCGGCGGCGACAATGGAGAGGAAGAAGGAAGAAGAACCAAATGGGGAAGGAAAAAATCGGTGGCCATATATATATAAAAGGAGTTCTTGCAGGGGCATCACAAATTTGCGAGGGCTTTGCGAGAAAAGTAGGGTTTTTCATGTTCCGTCGCAAGGCTGTCGCAAAAAGGTAAGTTTGCTATGACATACAGCCCTCACAAATTTGTTGCAGAATTTGCGACGACCTTGCGACGTCAGCATAACCCAGTGTCGCAAAAACGTAGCAAGGTTGCGAGGAATTTGCGATATATGCTTGCTTGGCGTCGCAAAGATGTCACAAGGTTTAAAATTTTTTAAAAACTTCATTATTTAAATACTAAAAATGTTTAGCAACAATAGAAAATAAATATAAAATAACTTAATCACTTGATTCTTCTTCTTCTTCGTCATTTTCTTCTTCGTCAGATTCTTCGAATTCTTCAGAGTTTGAATTTTCTTCCCTAGAATCATTAGGAACAATGTCTTCTACTTCATGTTGTTTATGTATGATATCGTCCATGGATTCGAGAGCTATAACAACTTCGGATGATCTATCTTGTTTCATAGCCACATCATCGACCTCTCTCACTATACAGCCACTTGGATTGACTTTTATAACAGATAGCCATGTCTGACATTTTTGCTTTATACGAGGATTAGAAATTAAACACACCTATTTTGTCCTACTTTGTTAATTCATTACTTTCCTTTTTATTACTTAATTTGCAGTGAATTTAATAGACAAATACGCGAAATATTCCCTAATTTGCCGAAAACAAAATATGATCATTAGAAAGAACTTGATTTTGCAGGATAGTTAAAATATTATGTACGTAAGATTAAATACTAGTAATTATGTATATTTTCGTGATCAATTAATATATTAACTATATATATATTTATGTATATTTTGTACATCAAGAATGGATGTGCAGCTAAACATTTGTCATTATGGTTACATGAGATTGTCGATGACCCAATTGCAAGTATCATAATGGATCCAATGTATTTCACTTGCGGATATACTTTTCATATGTACAACCATGGCTCCAATAAAGCAACCGCAAATTTTGGAATCCACGTACCTAGTGAAACCGACTTCTACGACATTTTGAAAAAAATTATAGAAGTCACATATCCTAGAATTCTATGATTGAGATGCATTTTATTTCAGTGCCGATGGTACA
Source organism: Lepidium aucheri (assembly GCA_900406435.1). Lineage (NCBI taxonomy): Eukaryota > Viridiplantae > Streptophyta > Magnoliopsida > Brassicales > Brassicaceae > Lepidium > Lepidium aucheri. The sequence goes on along the minus strand of OVBA01001002.1, from coordinate 11,463 downwards.
ATATAACAATCGGTCGAGGTTTGCATACTAATCACTTAGGGGTGACAGATGTAAATGCAAGCCAAACATATTCTAAGTTTAACTTATATATATATATATGTGTATATACCTCTCAAATGGTACAACATCTTCACAGTTTCGCAATATATAATTATGAGCTGCACAACAATACGTGTGGCTCTCCCAGTACTCTTCCTTTAATTTTCCACCAAATCTTCTAACCTGACTAAAGATATCTGGAACTGGAATGGCATATGATGGTGCAACCCCGCCATCGTCATATCATCCTACTTGGATTCTTTTTGTTTTGATGGTTGGACTAAAGTAGTATGATGTGAAAGGAGAAGTTTCCTCTATCAGACTTCCAGCAATGATCGATCCTTCTACTTTTGCTTGGTTTTTGACCTTTCTTTTTAGAATGTCCCATAAACCGCTTAAACGGGTACATCCATCGATATTGAACGGGACCACCAAGAGTTGCTTTGTGTGGCAGGTGGATTGGAAGATGTTCCATCACATCAAAAAATGCAGAAGAAAATATTTTTTCCAAGTTACAGAGCAACACTGAGATATTAGTTTCTAATTGAGCTATGCTATCAATTGTCAGTTTTCGTATACATAGATCCCTGAAAAATGCTCTGATCCCTACAAAGTTGATATTTACTATATAATTAAAAACATATTTTTTAAATAGTAGAATTTAAAAACATAAACTATGTAATATTTTACCGGCAATTGATTCGTGGACATGTGTTGGTAAAAGCTCAAGTAATACAAAAGGAAGCAGCCGCTACATGAATACATGGCAGTCGTGACTCTTTATACCAAATATTTTTTCCCTTGCTCTATACATCTTGAGAACTTGGACATGTAACCATCGGGAAACTTTACATCTGAAGAAATCTAATTCAACAATGTTTTTTTGCTTCTCTGGACAACCTAAATATTGGAATCGGTTGTTTTCCATCTCCTGTAATATGCAATTTAGGCCTTGCACATATTTTGGCTAAGTCCAACCTTGCCTTGAAATTGTCTTTACTCTTTCCCTGCACATTTAAAATCGTGTTCATAGTGTTATCAAAAAAAAAATTAACAATGTGCATCGAATCCAGATTGTGTCGTAGTACCAGGTCTTTCCAATATGGCAGTTCCCAAAAGATACTCTTTTGTGCCAATTGTGCGAATCACCATATCCGTCAGGCATGTTTCCTAGAGTATGCCAATTGCCCCCACGTTTACAAGTTTCTTGTGCTCCATAATGATCAATCTGCTCCAACACATCACTACCTGACATGTGTGAGGGGGGAGGAATACGCATAACCTTGTTCTTCTTAAACAACTTTTTGTTCCTTCGGTATGGATGATGCATGGACAGAAACCGACGATGACAGTCAAACCAACACGATTTCTTACCATGCTTTAGTTGAAATGCATCAGACCATCCCATACAATATGGACAAGATAACCTTCCATGTGTCGTCCATCCAGATAACATTCCATACGCCGGGAAGTCACTGATTTTCCATAATAAAACTGCATGCATCTTGAAATTCTGCTGCTGTGAGTAATCAAATATCTGAACACCTCCATACCATAACTGTTTCAGCTCATGAATCAGAGGTTGTAGGAAAACATCAAGAGAACGCCTTGGATGACTGGGACCTTGAACTAGAATAGTCATAAACAAAAACTTGTTTTGCATGCACAAATCCGGTGGAAGATTGTATGGCATCAATATTACAGGTCATAGAGAATATTGTCTCCCAGACAAACCAAATGGGCTAAATTCATCAGTGCATAAACCTAGATAAACATTCCAAGACTCTTTAGCAAAGTTAGAATGTACCGTCTAAAAATGTTTCCAAGCCTTTGCATCTGACGGATGTGTCACTTCGCCATCATTTGCTATATGTTTTACATGTCATCTCATTGCTGCTGATGTCTTTTCTGATTGATATAATTGTTTCAATCTATCAGTAATTGGCAAGTACCACATACGTTTGTATGGGACACGCATCCTTCCACGTGTTGCTCGGTATCTCGGCTTCCCACAGAATTGATATTCCTGCAACTTATCATCCTCTTTCCAGAAAATCATGCAACTTTCAATGCAAACATCAATATTTGTGATGGTTATCCAAGACTTGTAACTAACTTCTGCATTTGATAATAATTCTCAGTAGAGTTATTATCTTCTGCCAAATACTCTTTCAACAAATCTGCGAATTGATTCATACTTCTCTCACTTATATTTCCTTCACTTTTAATAGACATCAACCTAGATGCTAATGACAATTTGGATAAACCTTCTCTACATCCCTCATAGATAGGTGCATTTACAGCATCTACCATATCATAAAATTGTTTTGCTTGGGGGTGGGTTCTTCAGTTCTATTTTTAGTGACACATGGGATATTACCATGATATGCATCTGTAATCATATCATGATGCCTATTTCCTTGTTGCTGATCATAGTTTTTGAACATATTTTTGCCATAATTATAGTTAGTATTATCATGCCCACCAGCACTCGTACTACTACTTCCAACACCCAAACTATACCCCTCCCTATGTGAAAACCACACATAATAATTAGGAATAAATCCTCTATTATATAGATGTCTTTTCACCATATCTATATTCAAATATTTCCTGTTCCCACACTTTAAACATGGACAAAAGATGTTACTATCATTTGGAGTAAATGGGTTATTAGCTGCCTGATTTATGAATTTTCGCAACCCATCTCGAAACTCCTTTGTCACTTCTCCAGTCTCCATATCTCTTCGATTATACATCCATCGTCGTAATGCTACCACTTCAGCTTCGGACGTCATTTATTTTTATTTTTTAAAAGTTTTTTTAGCAAAAAATATTTTTTCTCTCACTACTTTCTCTCTCTTAGTGATTGAGATTTCGTGTGTAGTTACAATCTCATGGGGTCTATATATAAGGAAAGAAGGAAAGTTTGCTACAGATTTGTGATGTACTGTAGCTAGCATCGCAGGACCATCGCAAATACCTCGCAAGAAAAAATATATCGCAAGGTTGTCGCAAATATGCGACAGATTTGCGATGCAGAGTATTACGTCGCAAATCCTTCGCAAATTCATTGCAGATCTTGCGACGCCCAAGTTTTCGTTGCAAACTTGCGACGTGTTTTCGACATCTTGTCATACGTCGCCAGTTTCTCGCAAATCCATCGCATCTCTTGCGATGGAAATTTTGCCTTGCAAATTTTTGTCGCAAATCGCTTGTTTTCTTGTAGTGATCTAACCCACCATTTAACCCTATAAGGTTCACTGTATGTAACCTATAATAGCCTAACCATGTTTAGATGTCTACTAATACATCATTACAATTCATGGTTTCCATCAAAAATAAAAGATCAGGAGCATGTTTTTTGCGCATCTCCATAAGTCTCAGAATTGTCAGGTCGTGACGTTGACCCTGATAATTCTAGCTTATAACCCGCATTAATCTTCGGATGGCCCCCCAATGGGACCATCCTTTGAGAGAGACGCTTGTTGGATTGTGTAAAGGAGACTTCAGTCTGGGTTTTTTTTTTGTTTCTTTGTAGATGATTCTCGAGAGAGTTAATCATCTTCACTAGATGAGTTAGCTGAGTCCTGAGCCACTTCAGTACTCTCAATGAAAGCGAGTTGATTGCTACCTTTTGGGAAGGAACCTTCCGTTTGAAAACTCTATATTTAGTCCTTATAAACTGCTTCAGACCACTCATGGTGAGAGGGGATGAAAACCGGTTAACCTGGGCTTGCACAGAGAACTGGATAGGTTGTATAGTCAAGGAAAATATAAGAGAAGAGGCAGCATGAGTGGGACAGAGAGGATTAATACCCACACCAATAGCTCTGGCTATGAGTTTATCTGCAGAAGGTGGTTGTGTTTTAGTGTTAGCTTTATTGTCCTTCTCTTCATAGCTAAAGACTAAACATCTACCCTTGTATGTCTGATGAGATAATTGTATTCCAAATGTAAGACAAAGCGGTGGAGAATATGACAATTTTCAGCATCAGTAAAAGAAGTACGGACTCTATGCTCCCTAAATTTCCTCCCATTCTCATACACTCCAAGGATGTATTGACGCATACCATCAAGCACGTTGAGAGATATCTTGTGTCTGCCAAAATAAGATGGATTCCTACTTGATCTTCTTGGAGCGCACCAAATAACAGGTCACCTTCTTGAATCAGCAGCTTAGAGATCGTTTTGTCTACTAGAATGCCAACTTTTCTATTTAAGGTACGGTTTTGTGTGTGCTTAATAAGAAGACGGCACGCATCTTTTTCACCGTTGATAGTTGTAACATCTTTTCTGTATTCTCTCATAGAAGAAGGAGAGAGAAATAATCTCTCAAGTTGGAAGCTAATTTCCTTTGATTGTCTCAAAGGTTGAGAAACATCCAGCTTAGCTTTAACACGTACAAAATCACGAGTTTAAGGTTTATTCGGGTCAAAACCAACCTTCATGACATTTACCACAATTTCACCAAGCAAGGCTATCGCCTGAGTAGTATGGTAGTTGATGAGGATGTGACGGATTTGAATCCAAAAAGGTATATGCTGAAGGTGATTCGGTAGAGGAGGATCGATCCATCTGTTAATAGCAAGGGCCCATTCATTGAAAGTATAGACTCCTTTTTCCAGAACCTCTTCTAGGTCATGAGAGAAGTTAAAGATAAACTGAAACCGTTCAGTTGAGAGAGCCACTCCTCTAACTCAATTCTTTGTTTGCCATTTTTGTGGCATATGGAAAATCAAACTAGATATTTTCTACTTTGAGGGGTTAAAGAGTATTCCAATCAGACTAAAAGTATTCTTCTCAGCGGAGCTTACGAGAGGAGAATCTGGCATTTTAAACGGAGGATCATCATCTTCAATCGACATCTCCATAAGAGCTTTGTCCATCACATTAGACATGGTCCCAACCAGAGGGGAGCAAACTAAATTGGAGGCTTGAGGAAAGCAAGATAGAGAGAATGATCAGTGAGGAAACAAGAAACCTAGAGCGAAAAAATGAGATAATTTGAAAATGTTGCGTGTCAAGACTGGAAAAGTACAATAAAAGACCTAGCCGTCGTGTTTGAGGAAATAAATACGACTGATGAGAGTAAAACCATGGGGGAGAGACCCAAACCAAAGACTCTAAGAGCATCTCCAACCATGGAGATACTAATTGGAGGTTCTTTATCATAAAATAATAATATTTTAACCAAAATTTAGTTTTTTATTTAATCTTTTTTTCATAAGAAAAAATTCTTCAATCATGTGATGACATGTGGTTTTACAGTCTCTTAAAATTTAAAATGAGTTTCTTAGAGCACCTCCAACGGTAGCTCTTAACTGGGGTTCTTAGATTTAAAGGCATTTAAATAAATCAAAAATAGGGATAAATTTAAGAATCGGTTCTTAAATAAGAGATTATAGAACCCTTAAGAAACGATGATGCGTCGACTCCTCAATGGTAGAATGATTTTTGCGAGAAAAAAAAATCATTCCTCTCATTTTGGTTTTGTCGTTCTTTCTCTCTTCTCCCGTGGTGAGAAGCTTCTCCTTCTCTACAAATACAATTAGCTTCTCCTTCTCTGCAAATACAATAGCTACAAACCCCTATTTCTCAATCTCCATTAAAGCCATGGAATTAACCTTTGAACCCAATCTGAATTACCCAAAACCGATTTCGGCTCCACCCCCTCCAATTTCAAAAGATATTGAACACAGAAGAGCAATGGAATCGAAATCAAGTTTCTTCAATTTCAAGATTTTGTAAGTCTTTTATAAGGTTTTATAAGCTTTTTGTAAGGTTTTATAATTTTTTATAAGTTATTATAGTTTTTTTATGAGCTTTTATAATATTTTATAACCTTTTTTAAAGCTTTTATAAGATTTTATAACATTTTTATAAGCTTTTATAACGTTTTTATAAGTTATAGTTGTATATACTTTTATGAGCTTTTTATAAGGTTTTATAAGCTTTTTATATGGTTTGTAACCTTTTAATTATGGTTTATAAGCTTTTTATATGGTTTATAAGTTGTACTTTGTAGTTTTACTATTTTACTTTGTTGTTTACTTGTTTTGAGTTTGCAGCTTGGAGTCTGTATTTGTACTTTGTAGTTTTAAGGTTTGTAATAAAAAATTAAAAAAAATTAAAAATCCCAAGTGGGGTTCTATTATTGGAGACCCAAAAAACAAATAACTAATAATGAGGTTCTTAACTTTAAACTAATTAATTTTTTTATTAAAATAATGTTAAGAACCTCTCATGGGTATCTTATTGTTGGAGATACCACCATTATTGGTAAGGTTCTTAAAATGAGGTTCTAAACTATTATAATATTATTATTTTAATTAGAATTTAGTTTTCATTTAAATTTTGTTTTTTTGAAAAAATTTGTTCAATCATATTTCAACACTTGTAAAATAGAGTTTCTTAAATAATTTCAAAGTTTCTTAAATAAGAAACATCTCTTTCCTCTCTCTTCTCATTTTTAATATTTGTTCTTTTTTTATTCATAAGAACCTTGCAAGAACCACTCAATAATCTTGTTCTTTCTTAAATAAGAACTCCAAATTATTTTTTCTTATACTTTTTTATTTTATTAATATTTAAAAATCTTAAAAACCCCTCTTAAGATTTTCTATTGGAGGTGGTCTAAAATGAATGAGAAGTTCCTAAGCCCAAAAGAGGGAGTCTTGTGTCTTTTTTTTCTTTTTTTTTTGCACCGTTAATTAAGTATTTATCCAAACAATAAAATTCAGAATATCGTAGCAAATATGACGTTATGTTGACATCTTTTGATCCCATGATTTTAGTATTGTTTTTATTTACACAAGTTTTTCTATGTCTATCAGGGATTTGATTTTGCCATGTTACAAAGAATTTCAATGAGTATGTTTTGGACTATAGACATATGTTGTTAATCTAGTTGTTGGCCAACACAAAACAAAACAATCATTCTTCTACGCGTTCTCTATAATATTATGTAAACTATTAAATTGAGAAATATTAATAACTTTTAGTTTCCAATATACATTTTTAAATAATAAAAAATAGAATTTTTCTTGGTATCCAAAATTTTTTTTAATGAATACTTAAATGCTGTTAGAGAATTATTTGACCCCAAAAAGAATACAAAAAGTACGTATATATATGTATGTATTCGTTATTCATAACATAGTATAAATATTGAGAGATGTTTGATGGGATCACAGCAACATTATTAATCAAATATCTGCATCACATGAACTATTTTGGGAATTGTTTGGCTGCGACAATGAGACCACGACATGAGAACACTCAATATTAGCCGTACGTTGTGATGTCTTCCATTTCCCGATTTTAAACCTAATCCTCGCCTTAACAAACACTTCGAAATCAATCTTTCCCGAAGAAGTTTGTGCCCTTAAAGCCTTACCACTAGATTTTGAAACTGAGACATTCTGCGCAACCAAAGTGTCATCAATCTGCAGAACATTCTTGTGTGGTTGGTGAAACGGCTCCATTGTATCGAATGCAAGCGTCTGGCCTTTGAATTTCACATATGTCTCGACGGAATTGTAGTAAACCGAGACTCTATAGTTAGGGTTGTGTGATTTGATGGTGAATTTGAATGTACCTGAGATGTGATTGTCGTCTGTCACGTGGAAATTATGGACTGAAGCGTTCTCGACAGAGTAATGAAGTTTCTTTGGTTTCATTACAAACCAGGTAATGAGAACACTTACACCTGCAATGAAGATTAGGGTTAGTATGACGAGGATTGCATAGCAGATAATGCTATGACGCCTTTGCATTGGCTGCACTGAATAAGCTATTGGCGCCATTGGTTTGAGTTAGGGTTTGAAGGCATGAATACATGGTTTATTTTGTATGGTTATAGATATAGAGTAGATACTTGTGATGCAAGAAACGTAGAAAATGCTTGATGTTCTTTGCTTCAGGAGTAGAAAGATAGACTATTTTTAATTATTTCTTTCTTTTGTAGCTTTGGAATATTTTGTCGCCGCGCATCTACTTTACTTTAAACAATTTTATGACATTCAAACTCACAAGTGGACTTAAAGTCGGTCCAATAAATTGTTGAATAAAAAGATTGGGATTGAGGCCCAATTTAGTTATCTCCAGCCCAGTATCTCTATTTGCCAGATCGTCACGTCCAAATCGCCGGTTTCAAAGACCTCTGTGACTCGGCCTAATCATAAATTCCCAAATGTCTCACTGAGTCGACTCGACCGCCTCATAATCCCAAGTGAGATCTTCGTTTCTAATATTTCGATTAGATTCGCATTCTGTTATATTTATTATTTTTTCAATCGTAATTTGATTGGTTAAATTCACATTTTGATTGGGATTTCTGCGCTCAGGAATCTCGATTTGCTCTTTACTTGATTCTGAGTATCTTAAGTAAGTAATTTGAGTTGGAATTGGTTTGTTATCGTCTAAATTTAATTGGTTGAAATTATAGTTGATTTTGGATTTTGGGTTTCGGAAACTTGAATCGCTATTTGCTATTCACTTAATTCTTGACATCTTGACAATGTTATTTTAGCTTCAAGTTGCTTTGGTTATTTTAAAAATGTTGTTTTTGTCGATACAGGACTTGGGTCTTGCTGCTTCCAAGTCTTGAGAATATCTGATTCTGTCTGATGTCTTAAGTGTAGCAACTGAAGACTAATTGATTAGATTATCTTTAGATGATTAAGGCAGTGACATTAAAATGCTCGAGTCTCTTGTTTCCATATAGATTGAGTATGAGGAGCTTGTCGTTGTAACTTAGATGTTGACACAGATGATTGATTACATTGTCTACTTCTTGCTATGGTCCTGAGACGTATTCTGATTTTGTATTTGGCTTCTCTATAGAATTTCTGCATTTTGGTTTCAAAGCCAAACGAGATTACAATGGCACCATCACGTAACATCATTGTAGCCACCGGACTGGTTGTTTTTGCATCTGCAGGCTTAGCTTTCCCCTTTTACATGGCGTAAGAACCTTCCTTTCTCCAGCAACTGTTAACTTTAAATCTTTTCTGATCTTGCATAATGACATTTTGCTTATTCCTTTCTCATATTTTTTGGGTGCAGATCATCAAAACAACCAGTGATCGACTCCACAAAACCATTGCCTCCTCAAGCAACTTTCAGAGGACCTTACATAAACACAGGTTCACGCGATGTTGGACCGGACCATCGAACTTACCCAAAGAAATGATGCAATCAAGTCAAGATAATTGCTACACAAATTGTAAACAGGAGTTTTCAATGATAGCTGTAGTATACATTCACAAATTTATCCCAAACTATATGGTAGTCCTCAAGATGTTTTTGATTAAATCCATCTTCATCTAACACCAATCCAACCTCACAAACGAATGTAACTGATGAAACAGAAGCAATAGCTCGAGTACTTGAATTGGCATATTAGAAGTAACAGATTAGTGAAATTTTCGTATATCAGACTAGTATCATCAAATTGAGGACTAAACCAATTACGAACTTGGGTCACGTTCCAAAGCATAAGTCAATTTGCAACCTTTTGATTTTGTTTATGTTCCGTCTAAGATATCTATTCATTAAGAACAGATAATTAACAAAAAGGGTCCATAATTGAAAAAGTAAGAATTGACATACCATATAACAGGGCAAAAGTTAATTATCTAAGAACAAAGAAATTTGAAATAGAAATTCATATAACATTGCAAAAGTTAAATCCCTAAATTCCCAAATTACAAACCATAGTTATAAGGTACCCAGAGGCAGAATCCTAAAACACTTTCCAACAACTACTTATTTCTAGTACAAGATTCATCCAGATCTAAGAACTCGTGAACTTCGTCACCGCCTTGGTACCTTCAGAAACAGCATGCTTCGCTAACTCTCCAGGCAAGACAAGCCTCACCGCAGTCTGAATCTCCCGGGAGGTAATGGTTGGCTTCTTGTTGTACCTCGCAAGCTTAGAAGACTCACCAGCAAGCTTCTCAAAGATGTCGTTGATAAAACTGTTCATGATTCCCATCGCTTTGCCTGAGATTCCGATATCTGGATGAACTTGCTTCAGTACCTTGAAGATGTAGATCTTGTAAGTCTCAATGCTCTTCTTGGATCTCTTCTTTTTCTTGTCTCCAGCGACGCCGGCATCTTTCAAGAGTTTCTTTCCGGCCTTTGGCTTCTTTTCGGCAGCCGCCGCTGTCTCTCCAGCCGGAGTTTTCTCCGCCGGCTTCTTCTCTGCTGGTTTCTTATCTGCCTTTGCCATTTCTGTTGTTAACTTGTTAAAGGATTAAACGATTTTGAGATATTGATATGATTATGATGTTTTGATATCGAATCGTTATTTGTTTATATAGGACAACTGAAAGAGATCTTATTGGTTGAGATACCGTGACGCGGATTGGTGACGTGGCAACAGGGTTGCTGCTCGATGTAAAAAGGTTATAATATACGGACCAGATCTATTTTCACTTTAAAGCGCGGAACGTTTTGGAAGGCATTTTCCAAAAACCGAAATTCAAAACCTTTCGCTTGGGCTTTTTTGGTTAACCGCCACAATTCCATGAGCGCGAACTAGTTTGTTTAAAACAGATTTTGGCACGGATAGCTGACGTGGCTATCCTGATGAACGGCTGCGATTTAACCATGGCTGCTAAATTGCCGATTAAAGTTTTCGGCTTATGGTATTTGTACATCGAAATATACTATTTAGAATTTGTACCCAAAAAAAGTTACCAAGTAAGTAAAAATAAGGAATTATTTGATTGTATATACTAAAGGGTTTATTGGAAGGTGGATTTTAATGGATTTAGAAATCCTTATAAGATTTGAAAATCCATCTATAATCTTTTGATTTGAAAATCATAAAATGTAGATTTGAAAATCAAACAAACTATATTTAGAAATCAAACTTAGTGGATTTCAAAATCAAAATAAAGAATTCTTATGATAAAAACTAAAATATAACATATTTTGAATCTCGTATCATTATTGATGATTCTCAGTCGAATCTCTCTACATATTTGATGCTATTGTTGCTCTCCACTTATTGGCATATTCCTTCTGTTGATCTTGAGTATAAAGGACTTCACTATTATTATCATTATCTTCTTCAAGAACATCTTCGAGAACTTCTTCTTCACTTTCTCTTTCTTCAAGAAAAGTATCCGCTCGACAATGTTTTCGAAGAAAATTATGGAAACCAGCACAATATCAAATTCTAACTATATTTTAAATTTAATGATAAAATCATGTCTTACANTGATAAAATCATGTCTTACATTTTACATTTGTTTGAAGATAATCATGAATTCCATAGCGTCAAATTCTAACAATAACAAACAAATTTTAATGACGATTAGAATATAGGTACATATTATAATAATTATAAGTAGATTAAAAAATTGATAATGAGTATCGTACTCTAACATGACATACTCTCGTGTTATAAAT
>OVBA01001001.1:26831-50985 GCA_900406435.1 Lepidium aucheri | reverse complement strand
TATGAATTGGCACGACGTCAAAAGTTTATGTAGGTTTCGGCCATTTTCCCGGAAAAAGGAAGATATAATAAAAAGGAAAAAACTATAAGAGCAAAGAAATGTGAAAAGTCTCACCTTGAAAACCGTGAAGCGCACGAGCTCAACTACAACGGCAGAGGTGGTTTTTAATGGAATAAACCCAAAAAATCAAACACCAAAAACGGTTACGAAGGAAAGAAAATTGCGGGAAAAGGAACTAAGATCTTCTCGAAATCCATCAGATTCGATAAAGATTTGGGGGGCAAGTGGTGATACCCAAATAAGATTGAGCCCACTAAAGTAAAGAAACCCATTAAGAATCTCGGCTCAGAAGCAAGTCGGACGACGTGATCCACGATACGAAGTGAAACCTAACGAGCTGAACGACATTTATGATGATTGACGAGAAATATGGAATTGACAAACTGACGCAAAATTAGTGGGCAGAATCAATCACAGAATCAGCGGGCATAATCAATCACGGAATCAATGGACTGAGTTAATTGCGGAAATGAAGCAATAAAAGGAAACCCGAATTCAATCAATATTTGTGAGGATAAAATCAATCAAGAATAAGTATTATCTATAAATAGAGGAATCAAAACCGTATTAAAATACACAATACTTTCTCATCTTTACGCCTACAAAAGGTTTTCTACTTGTATTTGTGGATCTTAAGTTACAACCGATTTAAGTATAAACAGAATCTTAAAGAAAGAGTCTCCTATGATGGTGAAATACATGGAGAGATGAACAGATTTTAATACAAACGCTAAAATTACATCAAATTTGGAACAAAACAAAGCTCTAGAGGTAGGGATAAGATAAAAGCGATCGACGCTAGTACTATCGGAGTAACTGTCTGCCGATTCCCAAAAAAGAACCACAACGACTAGGGCAGGGAAATTACTCTCCTAACAAAACAAAATTAAAATTCCAGTGGTAGAAATAAGTTGAAAGGAGTCGATGCTACTATTATTGGAGTTACTGTCGTCGACTCTAAGAGAATGCACATTGAAGACTCATAAGAGGTTTTTGGGCTCAGTATCCTAGGCAAAAAAGAAAAAAAATGAAAAAATGAAGAGCCGGGTTCAGGATTAAGGGGCTGCAAGAGGCGGGTTCGCCATGTGACAATCCTGATTGGCCAAAAATTTTGTTTTTTTCTTAAAAAAATTTTTTTTAAGAACTCCAATGGGGTTCATTGATATGCATTGTCTAAAAGAAAGAGCCACGACGATAACCAGCCTTTAAATTAGTGAAAACGGTGAATTTCAGCATGAACAACAAAATAATTTTACAGTCATTATGATAAAAACGTAATTTTATAAAATTAAGCAAGGTCCAACTAAACTTTCGAATATTTCATACTATTTTATTTGAAAACCCTTGAGAGAGTCCATCTTATTCTTAGCTAAGGGGTTGAGTCACTGCTCACTAGATGTTCAATACTCTGCATCATCTTCCTCGTCCCATACTTCCTTCTTTCACCTGGTGGGTTTCTTCGTTTCTCTATTAATTTTGAGGGTTTTTTTTTTGAATTTTCAAGTTTCGAGTTCATTAATGCAATCAAATCGAATTCCTCTGTTTGATGATACTTGGCAATGTCGTTCAGTGCGAAAATTTCTTTTGGATCGCTAAAAATTTCTTATCTTTTTACTGGAAACAACTCTCTCAATACAAATTTTATCTGGGCTATAGTTGGATTTTCATGGCTAATAGGAAATGATGTGTAAATCAGCCTCTTAATCGTTACGTAACTAATTAATGTTAATAGTTTTTCTCTTACTGATCCTTTGTTTCGACAGTTCTCCACATTGCAGGAAAATTCTTTCAAAAAGAATGAGTACGAATCCTGCAATAGAGCCAACAGTTCGCAAATTCGAATCTGTTGAAGGAGCTGATATTGATTCGAGAAGTAAATCTGATGGTGTGTTTGCGAATTCCTCTTTACCAAACAAATCTTGTGTCTTCAAAATGTTTTGACTTTATTAGAATTGCTAAGTATATAGTGTGAGTTGTTAATAGAAGATTGGGTAATTTTCAGGTATCAGATTTCGTCTCGCTTCATATAACATATTAGCTCAGGTAAATAGTAATGATGTTAAAGCTTCTTCATCTCTAATATTATATGGTGTAACTTAATATTTGAGAATTTTGTAATGATGTTGGAGTGTGTTCTCTGGTCTTGATCTAGAGAATAAAGACAGTTCTTTTAGCTCTTTCCTTTGTTAAAGGTTTCTGATTTCTTTGTTAAAGGTTTCTTAATCTATCTTTTAGGTTTATGTGAAGAGCTCCCTTCTCCCACACTCTCCACCTGCCTGTCTCAAGTAATTATTCTTACACTAGTTAAGAGTTCTTTCTGATTTGTAATCACTATCCAATAGTATAAGAAAATTAGTCAAAATTTATTTCTGATATTAGAAGCCAAAGTACTACAACAACAATGGATTTAAGGAATGTGCAAGAACGTTGCTATATGCAGGCATTATTGTGTTTGGTATTGATTACATTAAGTAGAATGTACTTGGAATTTAGCCACAGATTAACATTGTTAAAGCTTAGAGAGAACAGTGCTTCTTAGAAGGTTAAAATATTGCAGTATTTGTGACTTGGTCTTCCTTTTCTTGTGCTGCAGATGGAAAGCTCGTTCACATGCAATTCTTGGCGTTCTCAAAAATCTCGAGGCTGATTTCTTATGTCTGCAGGTTTATTATTGTGCAATTTTTTCTTTTGTCTGTGGTTATAAATTAAGAACCCTTTTGTCGTGTATAAATTTAATGTTTTTAATGGCACCTTTTAGTTGTGTGTCTCAACACGGTGTCTCCACTTCTTAGTCATATTGTTAGAACGTTTACAGGAAGTAGATGAGTATGATAGCTTTTACAGAAAAAACATGGAGTCTCTGGGCTATTCTGGGATTTATATTCAAAGAACCGGACAGAGGAAGCGTGATGGTTGTGCAATCTTCTACAAGCCAAACTGGTATGATTAAACATTAGTCGTGAACATAGGAAGTTTAAGTTAATGTAGAAACCTTAATCTGATTGAAACAACACTTCTCTTTTAATTTAGTGCAGAGTTGGTCGCCAAAGATCGTATCGAATATAATGATCTAGTTGACTTGATAAAGGCAGATAGTGTTTCCTGCAGCGAACAGAAGACTGAGACATCCAATGAAGCAAAAGGTGAAGAGAAAGCGAAAGGTATATTTGTCCTTTCGGTAGAAAATAAAAAAGAAGCAATGCATTTATGGTGTTTTTATATATCACAAGATCATTATCAACATTTATCTAATTGTTCTCTTAACGTGTTTCCACAAATCCGCACCAAACAAAAGATTCTCGAAAAGAAAGTCGTGACCTTAATGATCCACTAGTGAGACTAAAACGAGATTGTGTTGGAATAATGGCTGCTTTTAGAATCAACAAGCCGTTTCATCACATTGTTATCGTGGCAAACACACATCTTTACTGGTACAAAAACTTGTCACCCATTAAAGATTCTTTTTCCACATGTTTCAACTTGATCTCATGGTTACTACTTTATAGGGACCCGGAATTGGCTGATGTCAAGCTTGCTCAGGCCAAGTATCTACTATCACGACTAGCTCAGTTCAGAACAGTAATATCAGATGAATTTGAGTGCTCACCTTCGTTGCTACTAGCTGGTGACTTCAATTCAATTCCTAGGGATAAGGTTTGATTCAATGTCTTACCTTGAGTGTACCTAATTTTTCAATCTATCTGTGAAATCAGAACATTGGATTTGCTGTTGTAAAAAACAAATAAATTGTCTTCGTCTTTTTCCAGGTTTATAGTTTCTTAGTGTCGGGTAATGCAAAACCGGCAGAGACCATAGAAGAAGACGAAGAAGCTCCAATTCCTCTGTGTAGTGTCTATGAAGTCACAAGAGGAGAGCCTAAGTTCACAAATTGCACTCCTGGCTTCACAAACACGCTTGACTACATCTTCTTCTCTCCTTTAGACTTCATCAAACCTGTGAGTATCCTCCAACTACCTGAACCAGAATCACCAGATGTTGATGGTTTCTTACCAAATAATCATCACCCAAGTGATCATTTACCCATAGGAGCTGAGTTCGAGATTCGTCAAGAATAGAAAGTTTTATACTTTGGAAAGTTTTTGTTGCATAACTCAATTGTTTCACCATGAGAATTATAGTTCTTGAAGCAGTGAAATATACACAACACAGTATTTAAATGATATTTTTATAGTCTTTTAATGGTTATACTAAGAATATATGAGTTTTATATGGAAGAAATTTATCATTTGCCCTTATTTATGTTCAGTTGCTGTTCAAGATTTGATAATCCAGAGGCCACAGCTACTATATACAAACAAATGTAAATCTATAAGTAAAACAGAAATGGCTTCAAAATCAAATTCGGTTTGGGCATCGCGTGCAGATTACACGACTGGTCCGCGAGTGGAGTGGCAACACACTCGCATAATACAATGACAGTTCACGGAAGCCCAATATATTCGTACCAGGGCCATAAGAATAAAGGACAATTATTTTGGCCCATGATTACTTTTTTGATCATTTATTTTTCTGGTAGGACATTTTTGATCATTTATTGCTTTATCTTCATTATTTTTTAATTAAGGCAAATTAAGGCAAAAACAAAAAAGTAACAAGTGGGAAATGAACAGGAATTTGTTTTAAAAATGACATTATACCCCTATTTCATAGTTCAGTATGTTTTAATTATAAATATTACTAATAGTGTTATTGTCAGTTTTTAATTTTTGTTGTATGTTTTTCTTCAAATTTGTTAAAATATATTTTTAGTTATCGTCTTAAATATTTCATTATCAATCTACATAATTTGTTATCGTTTATGATTTACATTATACTGATAACTACATTATTATCATAACATTAACTCTATTATTCTTCCTCTTTCTCCCCATTACTTATATCTACCCAATTTATTATCAGCACAAACAAATTTTTATCGGTCTACACAATTTATTGTCGTCGCTAAAACGAGAACGTAAGGAAAACTAGAAATTATTATTATTTTGCCAATTTACAAATTAACAATGTTATTTTCGAAATTTTTGAGTTATCCATTGTTATTGACTTCAATCACTCTTTAATTAGTCAGAAGAATTTATTTGATAAATTGTTTTTTTTCAAACTACGACCTGAATAAACTCTGAAATGACATGTTAATATGATGTTATCGTTCGAAATTTGTTGAGTAAAGTATCACCAATATTAGTCAAAATTTGAACAATTTGGATCCATCAACCACTAAAGTAATACAGTCGCACCAATTAATTGATGATAATTGTGAGTACGAACGAATATTCTCTTGCAGTCCCAACTTCAACGATAATATGAGCCATTGTTAATGAATAAAGTCGTACTCTGCTTCATGAAAATCTTTTTTTCTAAAATGACAGTGATGATATAGACTTGTTCTTTTGTGCATCTAGATGATCCATCTGCATGAAGATGAAAATTGTTGTTCTTGTAGACACTTAAATGTGTCTTGGAGCATCTGAATGATTTTATCAAACTCATCCAAAATTTTTAAATATTCTAGACTAGTTTGAATGATGCATCTCGATGGAGATGAACTTACATAGAATTTAAAAAAATTAAAATACCCTTCATTATTTTTGAAAATTATATCTATTTTATTTCATTATTTATGTGGAATACATATTTTTTCTTCTCATTTTTACTCTCTCTCCTCTTTTATTTTCTCTCTCCTCTTTTTTACTCTCTCTCCTCTTTTTTACTCTCTCTCCTCTTTTTTCTCTCCTCTTTTCTACTTTCTCTCTCCTCTTTTTTATTTTCTCTCTCCTTTTTTTTACTTTTTTCCCTTTTTACTCTTTCTCCTCTTTTTTCCTCTCTCTTTTTTACTTTCACTCTCCTCTTTTTACTCTTTCTCTTCATTTTACTTTCTCTCTTTTTTTTATTCTCTTGTCTTTTTACTTTCACTCTTCTTTTTTACTCTCTCTCCTCTTTTTTACTTTTTCTCTCCTTTTTTTACACTATCTCCTCTTTTTTACTTTCTCTCCTTCTTTTTACTCTCTCCTCTTTTTTTTACTCTCTTTCCTCTTTTTATTCTCTCTCCTCTTTTTACTCTCTTTCCTCTTTTCTACTTTCTCTCTCCTTTTTTTTTTACTTTCTCTCTCATCATTTTACTCTCTATCCTCTTTTTTACTTTCTCTCTCCTCTTTTTTACTTTATCTCTCCTCATTTTTCTTTATGTCTCCTCATTTTTCTTTCTTTCTCCTCATTTTACTCTCTCATTTTTTTCTCTCTCTCCTCTTTTTTACTCTCTCCCCTCTTTTTCACTCTCTCCTCTTTTTACTATCTTTCCTCTTTTTTAGTCTCTCTTTTTCTACTTTCTCTCTCCTGTTTTTTACTCTCTATCCTCATTTTACTCTCTCCTCATTTTACTGTCTCTCCTCACTTTACTCTCTCTCCTCTTTTTTACTCTCTCTTCTTATTTACTATCTCTCCTCTTTTTTATTTTCTCTCCTCTTTAGTTTACATTTTTTAACATAAAACATGTCCTTTTTAGTCATTTTGTTACAAATTACATTCAACTGATTCATACAAATGCACAAAAAAACATAACTTCATCTAAACGCATCATCCAGATATAATTTTCAGATGAGGAAAAAAACATCATCTCAGACGGATCATCCAGATGAAGCATCTGACTGGACAAAAGAACATCACCATAATGTTCCAAGACATGTGATTTTCCAAATGAATAATGATCATCCCTTTTGAATATATATCACAAACAACCGAATAAAATATATTAATTCTCTTTCTGTGTTCTTATAAATATAAATCATTTAGCATAAGCTTTCCTTGAGAACTTTTACTTCTTGCTAAACTGAAAATGAAAACCTTTGATGTTAGTTTAACCGGAGAGTTCATAGTCAAAGCTTCCGGTGACCAAATGGAGAAAGTTAATATCCTTTCTCTGTCAAATCTCGACCTTCTTTCTGGCCGTTTTCCGGTGACCTACTTTTACTTTTACCCCAAGCAACCTCATTTTGCTTTCGAATCCATCATCAAATCCCTCAAAACCTCTCTTTCTCAAACTCTCAACTACTTCTACCCTTTCGCGGGCCAGATTGTTGCCAATGAAACCTCTCACGAAGAACCTATAATCATCTGCAACAACAATGGAGCTTTGCTCATCGAAGCCAAAGCTAATGTCGATCTTAAAAATTTGGACTTTTACAATCTCGATGCGTTTCTCCAAGCAAAGCTGGTTCAAGTAAACCCGGATTTCCCTTTACAGATTCAAGCAACAGAGTTCGAATGTGGAGGCACTTGTCTAGCTTTCACATTTGATCATGCCTTAGGAGACGCAAGCTCTTTTGGGAATTTCCTCACTTCGTGGTCAGAGATATCAAAAAATCAGCCGGTTTCTTGTGTACCAGATCACCGGAGAAATCTTATCCGAGCACGCTTTCCTTTGCATTACCACCCTCACTTAGACAAAACATTCATAAAATGCAGTGAGGAAGAGATTAAGAATATACCAATGCCAAAAGCGCTCTTCAAACGCCTCTATCACATCGATGCTTCCAGCATAGACACGTTGCAAGCTCTAGCTACCGTAAATGGACAGAAAAGGACCAAGATCGAAGCTTTCTCTGCTTATGTGTGGAAGAAAATGGTAGACTCTTTAGAGAGTTGTCATAAAACCTGCAAAATGGGCTGGCTCGTTGACGGGAGAGGAAGACTGGAGAACGTTACCTCGAGTTACATAGGAAACGTCTTGTCTGTAGCTGTAGGTGAAGCCACCATCGAAAATTTGAAACAAAACCATGTATCCGAGATCGCAAACATAGTGCACAAATCGATAACTGAAGTGACAAACAACACCCATTTCACAGATTTGATAGATTGGATTGAGAGTCACCGACCTGGACTGATGTTGGCTCGGGTGGTTCTCGGACAAGAAGGACCAGGTTTGGTCTTATCTTCAGGGCGACGGTTCCCCATGGCTGAATTGGATTTTGGATTCGGTGCTCCTTTCCTAGGAACCGTATGTTCAACGGTTGAGAAAATAGGTGTTGCTTACCTTAACCAGCGACCTAGCGCCCGCAATGATGGCTCCTGGTCAGTTTCTGCTATCCTGTGGCCTGAACTCGCTGCAGCTTTGGAGTCTGACTCAGTTTTCCAGCCAATGGCTGCTCAACATCTTCAATTTAAAACCTGAAAATATGCTCACGTAACAACGATGTGATCGACTTCTAGTAAGCCAAAGGAAGAAGCTTTTCATCATTTTATTTATATCTGTGAAATTATAGTTACAATGTGGCAAAACCATGAAGGAGTTTTTCTTTTTCATTTTTTCTGCACTATATGTTACTTCTGCACACTAAACAAAATCAAAATCAGGGAGCTTTCTCCAAACTTCACATATTTAAGCCTATGGTCAAGTCTTTAAGGCTTCTTCAGATATTTCTTGGCTTCTGCGGAGAAGCTTCTGGCAAATTGTTTGTCAGAGAATGTTAACGGAAGTTCATCTTCATCATAGTTAGACTCTTTTCTGTCTATCCAGCTATGAGGTCTACTTGATTCTTTTGGACTATTATCACTTTCGGTGGATTCCGTGGGTGAGTTAGGTTCGTCTGGTAACTCGCGGTACAAGTGTTTAATTATGAAAAGCGCAGTATCATTATCTCTCCAATAGTTTCTGCACAATATATAACAGTATTGAGTTCTTGGCTCTAAAAGTAGAATCCACTGTGTAATGGAAAGTTTCACTTACGTATGAGCTCCTATGGCTTGTAGATACGGATGCTCAAAGGTTTTATCCTGCATCACCCAAACATTCAGCAATTATTATCTGCAAGCTACGGGGGTTTAGCCAAATCCGATACGTTTATTATTTATTTACTCATATCTTGGTTTCCACGAGCCACAGCATCCGCTTGAAAAGTTGAATGCAAATGGAAAGATAAAGGTTATCAATTAGGTTGAAATACATCAGAGTTTCACCTGGAGCATGTGATCTATGCGACCATCTCGAGTTCCAGTTAATCTCTCCATCATTACAGAACCATAGGACCTTCCATCCTTTTCGTCATCAGTTTCTTCCGTCTCTGTTCCATCACACATGCAAATAACATTTGAAGTATATCAAAGAGAAGTGAAAACCTTGCAAAGACTTTTGTACCTTCTAGTTGATCCGTGCTTTTGGATTGACAAACCGTAAGGACTCTTGTCTGCGTACACATTAAATCACAAAAGATAACAACTTGAGATCAACGTTACAACATAGAAAACTAATTAGAAGTTTGAGAAAACACACCCTCACGGAATCAAAATGATTCATTAATCTCTGTGACCGCGCTGCAAAATCTTCTCTGAATTCCTACAGAACATTACATAAAGCAAACGACTCACTATTAGAAGGGAAACAAAAACGAACATCAAACCACAAGATTAGAATTACCTGTAATCCAATATGCAGCCGCTTGCCACCTCTGTGGTAGGGAACAATAACGGGTCGTTTGGGAAGGTACTCTTTGCAGACAAGCGGCTCCACTCTGCAAGAAATACAAAGTTCAGTTGGTGTTACATATTTGCGAAATAATGTAATAAAGACAGCGACATCATAAACTAGCTACACACTGTATTATCTCCATAAAGACTTACCTATATGCAACAGGATCATAAGGATGAAAAATGTTGAACATTCGACGACAAGCTGGCATCTCTTCAATAGCATTTTCCTCTTCCCAGTAATCTTTTCCCTTACCTACACATATATAACAGCTTTAGACTATATAATGAGACTTTGCAAAGAAAAAGTAAACAAGGAATTTAATAGCAACGTAAACAACATTACAATAGTGAAATGAAAGAGGAACTGAATCAATAATCTTTGATTGTTTATCCATGGATCTCTTGTTTACCCAATCCAGATACAATGTAAAAAGGACAAAAAAATGAAAACTCTACTGAACAAGTATTACCTATCCCAATACGTATATTTCGAAGGGCAAGAAAGACTCCAAGAGGAGACCCAACTGCAAAAAAAGTGTCAACCTGAGAGGAATATGCGGTTAAAAGTTGGGACATTTATTCAGCTTTCAAATGAATTATTGACACATAAATACTACAATCCCACACCTTGAACTCAAGCTTTTGGTACTTGATAAAAGGAGTAAAGCTTGTAGGTGCACTGGCCTCTTCAGATGTCTTGGCTTTTTCTGCTGATAACACCATTTCAGAGCATCACTAAGATGTACATCAAAGAAAATTTTTAAATCGATATATGGGAAGATAAAAATCAAGGGTCAGAAACAGTACCATCTGTCAATATTCTGGCATTCTCGGATTGCAGTTGCGCTACTTTTGACCTTAATGCGTTAACCTGGGATAACAATACCCACCATCAATGAAAACATAACTTTATCTCTGTTTCGGTCAGTCGACAAAGAAACTGAACAACACTTTCACAAAAAATACAAAACTAAGAAAGTATCAGATGATGTGAATACAAGTGTTGAAAGTTTTCAAGAACCTAAACTGCATTATCTAATCAAAGAAAGAAAAGTTGAAAGTGACATTTACCTCTTCTCGTAACAACATGATTGTCTCCTCATTTTTAGAATTGTCACAATTTTTTTCCCATGATTGTTCTTGAGAACAAGATGAAGAATCTGGCGTTCTAGAATCCGCTCCATTTGGTGCTTCCTGTGAGGATATAGCACCACTGATATCATGATGGCCATCTTCCTTGCTGACTCTTCTTTCCAAATCTACGGTGTCCACGACAGAATCAGAGATTAGCGATGGAGGTTCCTGGATGCCTTTGTGATGCTCCAATACTGTTGATTCTTCTGCCATCATGTTATTATCTTGACACGTAATTTCCTCGGAATTATTTAACCGGTTAGATTTCTCTGGCTCAATATTTGATGATGGATGTGAACTACATGCTTTATCACTGCTAGCTTCAATTGCAGGAGATTCATCTGGAAAAAATTTCTTGTATATTGAATCCATTGGAAATGGGGATGACAAATTGTGCTGATGACATAAGATGTCATAGGAGAGAACACTCCCCAGAGAGTGTCCATAAATGGAAACCTGTAAAACGTCCATGAACAGAACACGAATTTCAATTAAATGTGAGCTTACACTAGTCAAAAGTTGATGAATATAAACTAAACCAGATAGGAACCTTTCCATCGTAGTCTGGGTTTCGTTTTATAAATTTCAGATACAGTCTGTTAAGCTGCTTTGAAACCTGAAAAACCAAAAAAGGAGCAGAAATCACTTTGCATCTTAATACTGAACAAGATTACCAATTATGGCAATACAGAAAATGGCACAGCAACATCTATTAAGGTTTTACACCGTCCAAATCTAAAACAAAATCACGAATTGGATTCAATTTTGACAAATAGCATTATATTTGGGAAATTGCAATACCGAATCAATTATAGCCTGGCAGTAAATGGGGCTCATGTAGTACAACACATCATGAACAGTTGCGCTCAGCATCTCTCGCAAACGACGCACACCATCTAAAGTACATTTATCAACAGCAGCTTCACCACTTAGCTTTAGACCTTTTCTCCACTACAGGAACAATAGAGAAACAAAGAATATATCAAGTAAGATCATACTATAGAAATATAAAATAGCAAGTACAAGACTCTATATATGTATAGCTACCTGGCATGGGATGAAAAGGACTCGTTGAGTGCTACGCTGATGAGAGGATAGATGACGTTCTGCTAGACCTGCTGTGATTTGACGGAAGTTTCCAACATCGTCAACAAGATTAGACTTCTCAACTTTTTGGCCAATACCATGAACCATGAATACAAGATGCCGAACAGGGACCTGACACAGTAAAAAGAAAAGTGTTCTAGAGATCTTGAAAACATTTGAGATATCCTACAAATAATTTGCTAATGGAGATCCGATACTCTATATGCAAATGCAATTTATTGAGAAATACACTAAATGGCAGTACATCAAACTATAACATACTTGAGAACAATAGTCATCCATTTCTTCCTCCTTTTGTTGGCGTAGTTCTTCCTGAACAGATGCACAAGACATGTGTTTCAGCGACAAGGACTTTAACCAGCTAACAAAACATATATGTATGTCTCAACTTAATTTAAATGTCAAATAAAAATAGCAAAACAAAAAAAAACAAATCAGAAAATTTAAAAACCTGCGTAGGTTTTGGAGAGTAGGAGCCGGCATAACCACGTCTCAACTTGATTCCATTCCCTGTATATCCAACAATGCCAGAGAACCCAGAGGGATCAACATTAAGCCATGCTTCCCAGGTATCATCCTCCCCGGTAAACAGAGCATGGAGTCCCTACATTAACAACTTAGGATAATATTAATTATGCAACCATTTAGCTAGCAAGAAAATCACAGTTTCTTGCCCATGAAATCAGAAACATACCAGACTGGAACCCTGCAAATCGATACGAGCAGCAAAAAGCCCAGAGGGTTGAAAACTTCTTCTGCGCCAAACCTGGGTGAAATAAATCCAAAGTAATTGGTGCTATGAACCTTAAAACCAAAAACAAAACTAAGAGAAACACATCAACTGTTTATAGTTTGAGATAAACGGGGATCATAAAATCGTATCGTATTCCACATAATGATATCTTACCTTGTTGCGATATGCAACCTCCAACTGTTCAGAAACAGTTTCTGGAATTGGAAGCCAGTCTAGGCCACCTTTACGAGCAAACCAATGGCCTCGTAGCACACGCCGGTTATCCCCATTCCAGTACACAGGATAACAATGCCTCCTCATCAAGTCCACCTGCAGCATTCTGGTTCCTTTGTTAGAAACATGGACTAAATAAAAGGACTCTGATGGATCAACATGTTCAATTTACATAATAATTCACATATAAGTTCTTTAAAACTCTGCAAATAATGGTAGTACCTCATATAGCCCACCCTTAACAGGAACACCAACTCTCTCCTCTTCAGCTTCATATAGACTGGAGGACACAGAAGCTTCGGATGGAGTTTCAATTGACGGCTTGATAGATTTATTTTTAGAACTAACTTGTGGCTTTGGGCCTTCACTGCATTCTGCATACTCTTTCCACCAGAGTGACAACAACTCATCCTCTCTCTATTGCACATATTTCCAATTCCAAACAGCCAAGAGTCAAACTTTTCAAGATTAACAAATACATTTTTAAACCGCAAAAGCTTAGAAGAAGAAGAACCTGCAGGAAAGATGCCTCAATAGCAAGAGAATCCCTCATCCCAAAACGAAAATACTCACTCTTTCCCACTACGTCAGTGCGAGGTATAGAAGCAGCTAATTCTGCGCAAAAATACAAAAGATATTACAACTTTTAGTCGGCCATCATATATTTCGATACAGAAACAGTATCCTTCTACATTCAACCCCGTAAACCAACAAATTCATGATACTACAGCAGTTCTTTTTTTGTGTTTCTATCTATTTAGTATCCACAGAAGACTTATATAAACCTTGGAGACTGATTCAAGCTAAAAAGCTCACCGTTTTCAGCCAAGGGAACCTTACAAAAGTACCACCGAACATCACTCCCATCAGATGGACTTCTGGTTTGAGCAAGATACTTTTGTCTGCCATAGCATTGCTCAATTACATCTTCTAATCTGGCGATGTTCGAAGGCGTGTTCTTCAACAAATCTGGAGTAGTTGCTTTAATCGCCGGAATTCCTAAACGCGCCTCTCTATCTTCCATATCTGAGCAAAAATCATGAAAATCATAAATAAGCATCAAATTTTGAACTACAAAACAGAAACCTGTATAAATCAGTATTCTAACAGCAAAGAAGTCTAATTCCCAATCAAATACGAGCTTGTTCGATGATCAACTACTCTTCAAAATTTAACTAAACCCTACAGAGAAATCTGGAACTCAACCTTTTAGGAATCGAACACGGAGGGGTAAAAGGACGAAACTTTAGACGGGAATTAACAGAAACAAGACGAAAGATGAGAGGATTTTGATTTGATGAAAGCCAAATCACGAGAGATTTAGAAACCAGAAACTAAAAAAAAAGGTGGTTTGAAAAAAAAACGAAAAGAGTGACAGCTGGGAAATCGAATTGAAGGTTTTTTGGGTTTGTTGTACGAATATTCGCGAGATTGAAACTCGCTATAGCGGTTGCGTGTGTACTGTCATCTCTCAACAATTGCCACGTAAATGCCAAGTCAGCATTCTGAAAAACGAACCTATTTGTCTTATTTCTATTTAAAAAGTGCATATTCAGAAAAAAAAATTGATGAGATCATGTTCCTCAGCATTGGTTACCTCCTTTGTTATAATTGAGTTAGGTTGGAAAAAAAAAACAAAAGTGTAACAATAAATAAATAATCCTAAATTTTGCTTGTTTTTTCTTTTTTTTTTTTTTTTTTTTTGTCAACTTTACTATAGTTGGATCGACAAGGCCCGATCCATAGCCAAAGCCCAAACTCTAAAATTCCTTTCTTCTTTCTCCTTGCACCTGAGAAGACTCGAACCCGGATACCTGAAAATTTGTAAAGTGGCCACTACCACTGGACCACCTGTCCTCGGCTGCTTGTTTTTTCTTATCTTAAAACATTTAAAAATTCATCAGAAAAAAACATGAGAAAAAGAAAACTGATCAGTTTTGTTGCGAATGCCTAATTCAGATTGTCAAACCAATCTTACTAAACACAACAACTTGTACAATTAATGGGAATGTTTTGTCAATAAGAAGAAGTTAGATGTTCTAACCACGTGTGATATGGACATCTTTCTAACTCCTTTGTCTCAGCTGCAAGATTCCTTTATTCTCAGTTTCTCTCTAACTTTCATTTACGTTTATTCTCATTCCTAATTATCATTTCTGCAGGTCAAATGCAAATAAATATTGTTGCTAAAATCACATTCGATTTTTCGCTTAATAAAACATTACTACTTATTAAAAAAAAAAAAAANTAAAAAAAAAAAAAAAAAAAAAAAAAAAAAAAAAAAAAAAAAAAACCCCCCCAAAAAAAAAAAAAAAAAAAAAAAGATTAAAAGCGGTAGATGAACAACTAAACACTTTTATGCAGCATAGGTCAACATCATCATCATAATCTCACCATCCCCATTATCATCATCTTCTTCTTCTTTGTATATGAGACCTCGTATTAGAGATGCATCAGACAAACTCCGACCTAATCGAGCCTCCTTCAACCACGACGACGGTGAACCCAAGTTTCACCGTAAACATCCTCTGCCTCTCAGGACCATGTTTGGTCGATGGCGGAAATGGATTGTTCTTGTGGCGGCAATTTGGATCCAAGCATGGACCGGAACCAACTTTGATTTCTCGGCTTACTCCTCACATCTCAAATCGGTACTGGGAATTTCTCAGGTGAAGTTGAATTACCTCGCGGTGGCTTCTGATTTGGGAAAAGCGTTCGGATGGTCGTCAGGGATCGCTTTATCTTATTTCCCTCTTTCCGTCGTTCTTTTAGTAGCGGCAATTATGGGCTTTGTTGGTTATGGCGTTCAGTGGCTCGTCATCACTAACATGATCACTTTGCCTTATTTTCTGGTACATATTTGAATTTGGAAGATTCACACAAAATTCTTGTTGCTCGATATCAACGCGACACGAAGTCACTGAGAATTTTTTGTTGCTTGGTTAGTAGAAACAAGAAGGATCATTAAAGAAGAAATTGTTTTCACTAAGATGGTACTTCTGTGTTGTGTTCTTGGTGATCAATAAATCTGACTTGAATGTGAAATTGATTTATCAGTTTGTCAGAATCTTATAAGAACTGAAATTTGCTTCAGTGTGGAACTGATATATCTGTTTGTTTAACCTGATAGGTTTTTCTCTGCTGCTTGTTGGCTGGATTGAGTATCTGTTGGTTCAACACAGCATGTTTCATCCTCTGCATTCGTCATTTTCCAAACAATCGTGCCCTCGCCTTATCTCTAACGGTAAGCTTCAATGGAATCAGTGCAGCACTATACTCTCTTGCGTTCAATGCAATTAACCCGTCGTCCTCAAATCTCTATCTTCTGTTGAACTCTCTGGTTCCCCTTATTGTCTCGGTCGCTGCCCTTTACCCGGTTCTTACTAAACCATCTATAGATCCTATACCAGACAGTGAATCCCGACGACATGATTCCCATGTTTTCACCATTTTGAATGTCATAGCCGTCATAACCAGTTTTCATCTTCTCCTATCCACTTCGAGTACTTCATCAGCTCGTTTGGATTTACTTGGAGCTGTCGTTCTTCTGATATTTCCCTTGTGTGCTCCTCTTCTCGTATATGCTCGTGATTACTTTCTTCCTGTCCTTAACCATCGTTCTCACCATGACAACTCTGGTTACGTTATGCTTAACATAGATGACTTCAAGAATCAAAACATGTCTGTTTCAAGCAAAACCGAGTATGAACATATGGGGACTGCTAAGGAAGGGAGCATGGTGAAAATCGGTGATGAACACTCCTTTCGATTGCTCATAAGTAGATTTGAGTTTTGGTTATACTACATTGCATATTTCTGTGGTGGCACGATTGGCCTTGTTTATAGCAACAACTTGGGACAGATTGCTCAGTCATTGGGACAAAACTCTACAACCCTCGTCACAATCTACGCTTCTTTTTCATTCTTTGGTCGATTGCTCTCTGCCGCACCAGATTTTATACACAAGTAAGTTTTGTTTTTCAGATTAGAGATTGTCTAATTTGACATGGGGATAAATTCTTACTGAGATATGTTGTATCTTGCAGGAGATATCGGTTGACAAGAACAGGATGGTTTGCAATCGCTCTATTGCCAACTCCTGCTGCTTTCTTTTTACTGGCAGCATCATCCTTACAGCCAACAGTATTACCGACTGCAACAGCCTTAATTGGTCTAAGCTCCGGTTTCATATTTGCAGCTGCAGTCTCCATAACATCTGATCTCTTTGGACCTAATAGCGTAGGTGTTAACCACAACATTCTCATCACAAACATACCCATAGGCTCCCTCTTATACGGTTTCATCGCTGCCTCCATTTACGAAGCTAACGCAAGCCCCGAGATAGTTTCAATCGTGTCTGACTCAGTCATTTGCATCGGAAGAGATTGCTACTTCAAAACTTTTGTCTTTTGGGGTTTCTTGTCTACTCTCGGCGTTGTATCAAGTCTGTTGCTCTACATAAGAACCAAACCAGTTTATCATCGGCTCAAACAAGACCAGGCTTCCTTAACATCATTGTCCAAGGAACTTGATCCATTGTAACTTGTAAATCAAATTTGTAAACACAGAGAAGAAACCACACATTCTCTCATTTTATAGGTTAAAGAAAGACAAATAGTGGAACCAATTTTTAAGGCACATACGCTCTTGCAGCCTTGCTTACATATCCATGAAAATGAAATCTTTTACTGTAAAAAATCTTAATATAGTAATTAAAATACAGGTTAATCACGCCTTTCGCGGGTCCTACAAAAGTGTCATGAAAGTTTGACGCGCACAGTTTCGGAGCAAAGTAACTGACAAAATCATGAATTAGCCGTTGTAGCGACTTTCATCTTTTTATTTTTCTTTCCTCTGATTTTCTCCACAAAAAGCAAAAAACCCTAGTTTACCTCATTTCATCGTTAATGGCGGATTTCGGGTATTTTTCAGATACAGATGATTCAGCAGTGGAAGAGCTGCTTTCCCAAGCAAAGGAACTTTCAGCTTTGGAACAAATAGCTGCTATCAACTGTTCTGGCTTCACCGATTCTACTCTTCCCGATGACCTCGAAACTCGCTTCCGTCGCCTCAAATCACTTCCTACTCCTCGAACAGACTTGGTTTCTTCATCTTCTTCGACGGTCAGTAAGAAGCATCTCACACACACCAAGAGCGTGGGGACTCATCCTAAAGAGGATCGGGATTTCTCAGGAAATCAGCGAAATCGAGGTAAGAAACCTGGTTCTGTGAGTTTATCTGATGAGGATCCAAGTATTTTCTCTAAACCAAAACGCGATCTGGATGTGAAATCGGTTATTGAGAAATCAGACGGAAGTGGAGATTTCTCGGATTCTGGAAACATCAGTGAGAGTAAATTTTTCTCGCCAGTTAAACAAACAAAGAAACTTCCAAAACCGAAACACAGAATCAGTTCATCATCTTCATCGTCTTCGATTGATTTAGCTACACCGCCATCTTCGGAATCAGAAGCAGAAAAAGGATCGAAATCGAAGTCAAAATCAAAGTCATCGAGCTCATGGTTTAATAAGATATCTCCATCAAAAGTCATGGGATTCATTTGGCGTTCACCAAAAAAATCATCCAACACGAAGAACATCAAAGGCAGCAAATCATTTAATACTACTGCTTACTCTTCTGGTCGAGAGAGAAACATCGATTTCGACGAATTTTTATCCGATTTAAATGCCTTTTCAGTGGAAGATCAAAGAAAAATGCTGAAGAAAGCACTCAAACAACAACAGAAAATGCGGAAAGAAGCAGCTGAGATCATCAAAATGACCAAACAGGCATCAGCAAAACTAGACTTCGATGATTAACAATTTGGAATTCGGTTCGATTATTTTGGTTCCTTGGTTTTTCGGTTTGGAAAATGTTCACAGGATATAAATGTAACCAGAAGTATAAAATAAATTAAAATTAAATTTTGGTTTATTCGTTGTTAATAATTAATTTGATTCAATTTAGGCTAGCAATGGTCAAATAATTGAATTTGCGTTGTATATCCAGTTCTAGTTACGTTACTTCTAGTTGTAATCAATGCAGCAGACCCAAAGCTATTGTCGATTTGATAAACATAATTTAATGATCTTTTATAATCAAATATTTTGATGAAACTCAGGAGTCACAAGATTTCAGAAACAATTCTATTTAATCAAATATTAATCACACATCTCCACTAAACGTCTCAGTAATTAAGCACTCTCAGTAATGAGAATTAAAGCTAATCCATCAATCACCTTCTAACCACGTCTCCAAACTCCTCGCCGTTTCAATCTTTTCGAATTCCCTGTCATGCAGTTTATAAGCTCCAGCAAATGAACGATTACTCATTCAGTCCAAACACAAACTTTCCAATCTAAAAATGGCAACCCAAACATTCATGTATACTTTCCTTTTAGCGATCTTCTTCTTCTTCGGTTCAACTTCTTCAGCTCATCGGAATAACCTAA
Source organism: Lepidium aucheri (assembly GCA_900406435.1). Classification (NCBI taxonomy): domain Eukaryota; kingdom Viridiplantae; phylum Streptophyta; class Magnoliopsida; order Brassicales; family Brassicaceae; genus Lepidium; species Lepidium aucheri. Next base: position 31,782 of record OVBA01001001.1, on the reverse strand, counting down.
CCGTCGAGCTAATCCACCGTGATTCTCCCCATTCTCCTCTCTACAACCCAAACCACACCGTATCCGACCGTCTCAACGCCGCTTTTCTCCGTTCAATCTCTCGTTCCCGCCGTTTCGCAGCTAAAACTACCGATCTCCAATCCGGTTTAATCACAAATGGTGGCGAATACTTCATGAGTATCTCAATCGGTACTCCACCATCGAAAGTTCTTGCAATTGCTGACACTGGAAGTGACTTAACTTGGATCCAATGCAAACCATGTCAACAATGTTACAAGCAAAACAGTCCACTCTTCGACAAAACGAAGTCTTCGACCTACAAAACTGTAACTTGCGATTCCAAAACTTGCCAAACATTGTCCGAACACGAAGAAGGATGTGAAGAATCACAGAACGTCTGCAAATACCGTTACTCTTATGGAGATGAATCGTTTACCAAAGGAGACGTTGCTACTGAAACGATCTCCATTGATTCTTCCTCTGGCTCTCCTGTTTTTTTTCCTAATACAGTCTTCGGTTGCGGTTACAGCAATGGTGGTACATTCGAAGAAACCGGATCCGGAATCATCGGACTTGGAGGTGGTCCGTTATCGATAATTTCTCAGCTCGGTGATTCAATAGGGAAGAAATTCTCTTATTGCTTGTCACACACGTCATCTACAATAAACGGCACAAGCGTCATAAACCTAGGAACCAACTCGATTCCTTCCAAGTCAAGCAAAGACTCCACTATGCTCACTACGCCATTAGTCGTGAAAGACCCCGAGACTTACTATTTCCTTACTCTCGAAGCAATCACAGTCGGTAAAACCAAGCTCCCATACACCGGAATAGGATACGGTTTAAACGGGAGATCTAAAATGATGACCGGGAACATTATAATCGATTCCGGCACCACCCTTACGCTTCTCGAATCTGGATTCTACGATGCTTTTGGTGCGGCAGTGGAAGAATCAGTGACCGGAGCAAAGCGTGCAGGTGATCCACAGGGGATTTTAACACATTGTTTCAAATCCGGAGGTAAAGAGATCGGTTTGCCGGAGATAACGATGCATTTCACAAACGCTGACGTGAAGCTGAGTCCAATAAACGCATTTGTGAAAGTGAGTGAAGATATGGTGTGCTTGAGTATGATTCCGACAACTGAAGTTGCTATTTACGGCAATATGGTTCAGATGGACTTTCTTGTTGGATATGATTTGGAGACTAAGACGGTGTCGTTTCAACGCATGGATTGCTCTGGCAATTTGTGATCAAACGATGTCGTTAAAGCTAGTTGTCTTCTATATGATGTTCTCATAATCATTATAATTGAAATAAATATTCAGTCTAAATAATATCGAAACTAGTTTCTTAATTTTTTATTATTGTCAAACACATAATAAATAGTCACAACAATTAATAGTTAAGTCCACCAAGTTCACGCCACACCGACCAAATTGACTAGTTATTTTAAGTTTAATTTGTCAATTTTTATAACGTATCACCTAATTTTTTATTATCTAAAGTTATGGTAATCTCACGACTCACGTTGAAAAGAAAATTCAGTATATAAACAAAAGAAATGCAGATAAAATATTTTTTCTTCTTGCGGTCCAATAAATAAATGGCAATAAATAATAGAAAGCTTCAATAAAATAAATATACAACTCATAAAAATAATGTTTTGTTTGTCAAACAAACTTATAAAAATATTTGAAAATGAAGTTAATGAGTACAAAATTGAAGACCACTCAAAAATAAAATGTTGAAACCGAAAGAGTAGCTTCAACTTTCTCCACTATAATTCATTCTATTGTCGTTACCTTTTTGTTTAATAGACTGTTACCTGTAAAAGGAGTTAAGAATCCATGGCAAATTCTCTACTTTCTCTCTCTGTTTCCTCTAACTGAGAAATTTCAGCTACCCCTTAACGCGAAATCAATCGTTTTTTTATAAAATATATGTGATTTTTCTCGATCTATCGGTTGGTACTACTGAAGAAACTGACTAGAGCTACTGAACGGGGAAAAAAGAAGACGAAGAGTGTGAGTTGTATTGGGTTGATTTGTTTCCATGGAAGCTATAAGAAAGCAAGCGGCGAAGCTCAGAGAGCAAGTCGCGAGGCAACAACAAGTGGGTTTCTTTCTTTTCTATTTCATCCTTTTGAGGTTTCTGTGTTCTTGGGGTATTTAATCGAGACGCGTTTTCTTAGATTTATGTCTAGTTACTGAGAAAACTTTGGAAATGATTTCAATAAAGGTGGAATCGTTGAAGTGCTGATGTTTAATTTATAGTCCTGATGATTGTTGACGTATAGGTGAAATAAAGTATGTGACTTTGCTTGTTTTGGTGATCGATTTTGCCTTTTGCAGTGATTTTGGTTATGGATTACGTTATAATTTCAGACGAGACTGCGGTAGTTATGTGGATTTGTATGAAATTTCGGTTACTGTGCAGGCGGTTTTGAAGCATTTAGGACATGTTAATGCGGATGCTGTTGTTGTTGATGAAGAAGAGCTTCATTGTCATCAGAAACTTCAGGATCTGTATAGCTCTACTAAAGCTGCAAAGGTTAGATATCTTGGTTTTTCTAGGCTTTCTCAGATAATCATTAGTTTTATTTTTATGGAATTTTTTCTGTTTGCAGCGTTTGCAAAGGAATATTGTTCGTGGACTTGAAGGTTTCATTGCCACGGGCACGAAAGTTGTTGAGATAGGTAAGTTCTTAAACCTTACTTCATCTTATTTGATATATATATATATACTTCTTGGGATCACATGTGGAGTGTTGTATCCATAGGGTTAAAGTTCGCTGAAGATTTAAAGAAATATGGAGACGAGAATCAGGATGCCAAGACACCTCTCGAGAGAGTTGCACATCACTTTGGAACCTCTTACAAGTCTGTGGAAGAAGAAAGAGAAACTCTCCTCGGAGTTCTTAGTGAGCAGGTAAATTTTTTAGAACATATAAATTTCATTCTCCAACTTTCACTGGGCAGGGTCACTCAAGAACTTTGGTAGTATAATTGTAGGTTTATCGATGATAAAGCTTCATTATTTGATTTGGTTAGGTATGTGAGCCAATTCGTACAATGATATATAGTGCGCCTTTGGAGGATGCTCGGCATTTAGTAAACCACTATGACAGGCTGAGACAAGAAGTCGAAGCTCAGGTAAAGTCTTGTTGAACTCACCCTTTGGTTTGTTTTGAATTTGTACTTTCTTGAGGCACATATACCATTTCGCCTTCTTTTGAACAGGCAACTGATGTTTTGAGGAGAAGGTCAAAGTTGAAGGAAAGTGATATTTCCGAAGAAGCCTACATGAAGCTTAAGAATTCCGAAACAAGATTGGCTGAGCTTAAATCAAGTATGAAAACTCTTGGCAAAGAAGCTACTAAGGCCATGTTGGAAGTCGATGATCAGCAGCAGAAAGTGACTTATCAGCGCCTCCGTGCTCTGGTGATCTTTACTTGAATCTTATCTCAGCTTATGATTGTTATTACTTGTCCCTGGATTGGATGAAAATGAAATTACCAACAGGTTGAAGCTGAGAGATCATATCATCGTAATGCTCTTGATATCCTCGATAAGCTACATTCTGAGGTCAGTAACTCGCTGTATAATAATTTTCATGTGATGACTACATGCACTTAGTCGCGTGATCTAGTTGTCTACTTGTGTTTAGATGATCGCTGAGGAAGAAGCTATGGGATCATCACCAAAGTCACCACCTTTACATTTAGAGGATAGTGCTTCTCTTCACCAAGAAGAAACAAGTTCAACTCCCCGGGGAGAGATCAAATCAAATCGCGGAGAAGAAATCAAGTCTAATCCCCGAGAAGTAACCAAATCCAGTCCCCAAGAAGTAACCAAACCCAATCCCAAGTCGAGTCCTCAAGAAGAAACTATCTCCAGTCCTCAGAAAGAAATCAAGTCTAGTCCTAAGGAAGAAATCAGAAAGTCCAATGGATCTGATGATCATCACAATCATCAACTTCTGAGTCAAAATGATTCCTACTTTCTTGCAAAGGTTCAGCCTCTCGAAAGCCTCAAGTTCGGTTAGAGTCTGGTTATACAAATCCTAAAGATTAAGATGTATGTTTTCTTGTTTCTACAGGTTGTGCACCCTTTTGATGCTCAAGCTCCAGGGGAATTAAGTCTCGCAGTCGATGATTATGTAATCGTGCGGCAGGTACATTTTGCACCACCCTTTTTCAACAGTGCAAATCAGAGGAAAGATGGATGTAACAATCTTGTTTTGTTTGGTGAAACTAATTCAGGTGGCTGGGACAGGCTGGTCAGAAGGAGAATACAAGGGCAAAGCTGGATGGTTTCCCTCAGCTTACGTTGAGAAACAAGAGAAAGCTCCAGCGAGCAAAATTGTGGAAGCAAATCCCAAGTAGCAATGATCGCTTCTTTAACATATACATAAAGTATGTGCAATATGATTGTGGTTTTCTTCCTTCGTCTTACCTATCACCATAACTCATACGTAAGTATAATTCTGTGACATATGATTCAACGGGTAAATATGATCTGTGTAAGAGATGTAGTTGTGTTTTTCGTCCTTCGTTTCAACTCTTAAATCGATTACTCCACGTAACTGTGAGAATCCTGTTTTATCTTTTGTTTTTAAGACCTGTGCTTCCTCTGTATACTCTGATAATTATAGTGATAATGATCTTTCTTGTTCATTAAGTTTCCTGTTTCAGTAAAATTCGATTATTTCCAAACAAATATGTGTTAGTTTGAATTTGAATAAGCTTTGTTAAACTCCACATTTGTAGGAGTAGTTGTTTAGTTGTTGTAAAGGACACGTTTGCACGTCCTATTTCTGTTTCCTTGCTTTAGAAAATCCTCCGTATGATAAGGAGGTGTGGTTGTTCTGTTTCGGCTATTTAAAAGCCTTGTTCAATAAGATCAGAAGTAAGCTTTTGGTATCAAACTGTTTTGTGCAATAGTTAACA
>OVBA01001001.1:0-22582 GCA_900406435.1 Lepidium aucheri | reverse complement strand
AAGATCAGAAGTAAGCTTTTGGTATCAAACTGTTTTGTGCAATAGTTAACAATATGAGCTTACGAATCAGTTTATGAAACTGATTTGAGTATGATTCTTGAGACTCTTGAAGATTTAGTAAAAGAGGATAATTCATAAAAATATGCAGAACAGCAGAAAGATCAAGTTTTGTTCTACACAAAGTTCTCTACTTCACATTTTCTTTTGATACAATCTCTTAAAAAAGCATCACTGCCATTAGAAAACAAAAAGTTGTCGATTTTCTTCCTTAGATCACAAGATTATAATAATCGCTCAGTTGTGTGTCAAGGGAGTCTTCTGACACGAACATGACTTCTGTACATATTCCATCACTTATGATGTACAATAAGATGCTAAAATCTTTTGCTGAGACTAAAAATTTCACAAAAGTTTCGGCTTTGTTCGATGAGATACGAGGGCAAGGCTTGTATCCGGATAATTTCACCTTACCTGTTGTACTGAAATCAATCGGACGTTTGAGGAAGGTTCTAGAAGGTGAGAAAGTCCATGGTTATGCTGTGAAAGCTGGGCTTGAATTCGATTCTTATGTATCTAACTCACTCATGGGAATGTATGCTGCATTGGGAAAGATAGATGTAACTCATAAAGTGTTCGACAATATGCCTGAACGAGATGTTGTTTCTTGGAATGGGTTGATTTCTAGTTATAATGGGCATGGGAGGTTTGAGGATGCCATTGCTGTATATAAGCGGATGAATCAGGAAACCAGTTTGAAGCCCGATGAAGGTACAATTGTGAGCACTCTTTCTGCTTGTTCAGCTTTGAAGAATTTAGAAATTGGTGAAGGGATTCACAGGTATGTTGTCACTGAATTTGAAATGAGTACTAAGATTGGAAATGCACTGGTGGATATGTTCTGTAAATGTGGGTGTCTCAATAAGGCTAGAGCGATTTTCGATTCGATGAGAAACAAGAATGTTAATTGTTGGACTAGCATGGTTTCTGGGTATGTAAGTAATGGCAAGATTAATGATGCTAGAGAGTTGTTTGAGAGAAGTCCCATAAAAGATGTTGTTCTGTGGACAGCTATGATGAATGCATACGTTCAGTTTAATCGATTCGATGAGGCACTAGAACTATTTAGATGCATGCAAACCGTGGGAATCAGGCCTGATAACTTCGTGCTAGTCTCTCTCTTGACAGGTTGTGCGCAAACGGGAGCTATAGAGCAAGGGAAGTGGATCCATGGATACATACGTGAAAACAGAGTTACAGTAGATAAAGTAGTTGGTACTGCTCTTGTAGACATGTATGCAAAATGTGGGTGCATTGAGACAGCTCTAGAGGTTTTCTATGAAATCAAGGAGAGAGATACGGCTTCATGGACATCACTTATATACGGCCTTGCCACGAATGGGATGTCAAGGAGAGCGCTGGACCTGTTTTACGAAATGGAACACATTGGTGTAAGACTGGATAATATAACCTTTGTTGCAGTTTTAACAGCTTGTAATCATGGTGGATTTGTAGCAGAAGGGCGTAAAATTTTCTATTCGATGACTGAAAGACATAAGATCCAGCCTAAATCAGAGCACTGCAGTTGTCTCATTGACCTACTATGCAGAGCTGGATTGTTAGATGAAGCAGAGGAAGTCATTAATAGAATGCAAACAGCAAGCGATGAAACTCTAGTTCCCGTGTACTGTTCTTTGCTTAGCGCTGCTCGGAACTATGGGAATGTCGAAATCGCAGAACGGGTAGGGAAAAAGCTCGAGAAAGTGGAAGTAAGTGATTCCAGTTCTCATACTCTACTTGCAAGTGTCTATGCATCTGCTAACAGATGGGAAGATGCAAAGAATGTGAGAAAGAAAATGAAAGATTTGGGAATCAGAAAGTTTCCTGGTTGCAGCTCTGTCGAGGTTGATGGTGTTCTTAATGAATTTATTGTTGGAGAAAATCCATCATCTCACCCAAAAATGAATGAGATCAACTCAGTGATGCATCAAGCTACAAACTGGAAGTTGGGTTTGGAACATGAGACTGAAACTTGAAACTCTCTTGCACATCTTCTAACTATACTGCCCTTAGATCATTAACATTTGCTTCCTTGCTTTTATGGTCTATAGTACTCATGAAGATAAGCTAATGAATCGGTTTATAACTGATACCAGTTTAAAATCCAGGTTGAATCTGGGACTGAAGAAGAAGATGAAAAAACATGGATTATTTCAAAAGAACAATTCAGGGCACAGTAGTTTCTCTACAAATGTCACAACTATACAATTCAATTTCATGTTCAAATAACAATTTTTACCAAAAATCAGTACAAAAAGAGGAAAAAAAAAAAGACCAAAGGGACTGAAAATGAATGGCTCGAATCTTGTAAAACTGAAGGAGAAAAGTCAATGGCAAAACAGCACAAGGACTCTGTTCCATTACTGGAAAGTGGTAGCTCTTCAATGGCATTTGCAGATTTTTTTGGGGACCATAACTGTAACTGAATAGAGAAACAAGTCATTTGAAGATTTATCCGTGGAAACAAGATTCGATTTACTTTTGTCTCAGGTTTCAGGCTGGTTGGTTCATGCCATCATCAATCAGAGCTGGAATCGTAAAATTCGCTGGGACAAGGAGTCATGACCTCTGATTCAAGTAACTGGACAACTCGATGCATCGTGGGACGTTCTTCAGGACTCGAAGACACACACTGTGTCGCTATTGATAGGAGAGCATCAAGACTCTGTGTTTGCATTCCTTCACAGTTTGGATTAACAATCTCCCTTGGCCGGTTTTCGGTTATTAGGAACTTTAGCTGAAAAGATCATTAAACCAAAAGCTTTTCTTAGTTATTTTCATCGAACCAAAATATCCAATATCGGAAAAGAATTTCATGTGCATACCCAACCAACAATGTTAAGGCCTTTCTCGATAAAGGAAGCATCAGTTGGACGTTTACCGCTCAAGACTTCAAGAACCAAAACCCCGAAACTGTAGACATCGGTTTTCTCAGTTGCTCTACCGCTTTGCATATATTCTGTTAGGTGGAAGTCAAACGGGAAACTATGAGTATTGTATAGACCAATATCTTTAAGTAAGTGAAGACTCTTAGGAAGCATTTACCTGGAGCTAAGTACCCAAATGTGCCTGCAACAATGGTTGTAATATGAGATTCTTCGTCTTCCAACAACTTGGCTAGACCAAAATCCGATACCCGCGCCTCGAGATTACCATCAAGCAAAATGTTGCTTGACTTTATATCACGATGTATAATCCTAGGGGAACAATCATGATGCAAATATGATAACCCTTTCGCAGCTCCTATGATGATATTTACGCGTGAATCCCAGTCCAATTGCTCGCCTCTCTCTACTAATTTAAGAACCAAACTTTCTCAGTGGATCAGTCATAATATTGAAGACAACCGTAAAGAGAAGAATGGTCATACCATGAAGTGCTTCATCAAGGCTACCACCGGGCAAGTAATCATATAACAGTAGCTTTGATGTTGGCGAATTGCAATATCCACGCAGATTCACGAGGTATCGGTGCTTGATGCTGCCAAGAATCTCAAGCTCCCTCTCAAAAAACCGATCAAACCCTTCGTTTAATTTAAGAATTCTCTTCAATGCAAACACATTGCCATCATCCATGGCCAGCTTATACACCGTTCCAAATCCTCCACATCCAATTATGTGCTCTTCATTTAACATTTCCAACTTCTTTATGATATCTTTGGAAGAGTAAGGCAAGTCTCCGTGGAACATCACAATAGAAGCACCTGAATTGACAAAATCAAAATGAAGCTTTAGAAGACGGAGAGAAATCTGTAAATTTCCAATATATAATAAGATAATATCTCCAAAAAAAAATCAAAACGGCTCACCTCCACCAACATCCTTAGCAAGGCTTTTAGTCTCGACTTTACCGAGCTTTTTATATAAAAAGCATCCCCAGAAACACATGAGTGCCACTAGAAGCAGCGCACCCACCGTTGCTGATGCACTAATAAGCAGCTTACCAGAGTTTTTCTTTGGATTTTGACCTATAATTTAGGAAACACCGAATATATAGAATTTTATAGATTGAGCCCCAACAAAACTTATATATTGACCAGAAAGTTGCTGATAAATAGCTACCTTTTGATTGGGAATTTGAAGAAGGGTTTCCACTATCATCTGGGCACACGACATCAATTTGCTTTCCACACAACCCAAGATTTCCAATAAAGCTGTATGGTTAATAGATTAGTTTAAGAATCTTATGAATTTTAGCTACACTGATACATGCTAGTTAAATGGTTACTCTGGTCCAATAAATCATCTCAGAATATAACCAAAGGTTCAGAAGATAAGCTGCACAAATCTCTTTTTGAATCATCTTTTAAGCGCTGCAAGAATGTTTGATCATCTTACGAGTTCTTAGAAAATCCAGAGAGCACTCCCTCAGAAGGTATTTGCCCGTCCAGGAAGTTGTTCGAGACATTGCTGCATAAGAACAATAAAATAGAAAGATTTCACAGAGCTGTGATATGATAAATTACAGTGTAAGTTATAGATTAAGATGCTCACAAGTTAGTAAGCTTTTTTAACCGTCCAAGCGAAGCAGGGATAGCTCCCCTGAGACTGTTGCTTGACATATCCCTTGAAAATAAAACACAGAAGTGCAAAATTAGTTTTAGTCAGGAAAGGATGACGACCAGTGTTGGAAACGTATACTGATATTTACTAATTGACTAGAAACGCAATTAGTTCTGAAAAGAAAAGCAGGGCGTGAGAAGATAGTTTGCAGCAAACTATAGGAAATCATGATCCTAGCTGGGGAGAGAAATAAATGGAACAAAAAAACAATAGATATTGCGATGCATTTGCAAAGATATAGAAGTAAACATAGAAACATACAGATTTTGAAGGCCAGCCAAGTTTCCCATTTCAGCTGGGATTGGTCCAGTGAAGTAGTTATTCTGCAAGTAACTGCAAAAACCAGTTGGACCATTTTAGTAACCATTGAAACCTGGAATCAGTCTCGATATAAACCTGTGTACCCAGCATAAAAATCCAGGAAGAGCACTTACATTTCTTCCAATGCCGTGCAATTTCCCAATGCTGTAGGTATTGTTCCATATAAATTATTGTTGTGAAGCATTCTGTAACAATACGCAAGTGATCAGCATAAATGCATACTCTTAAGCAATTAAGATGATATAAGGTTAAAGAGCACATACAAAAGCCTCAACTGGTCCAGTTTTCCAAGCTCAGGCGGTAAAGGTCCCATCATTTTGTGATAAGTAAGATTTCTGAGAACAAGAAATATTAGGAAGCACAAATGATGAAGAGAAAACGTTTAAAGCCCGACAACATTCAAAACTTACAAGGTTATAACTCTTTTTGTTTTTGCATCACATGTAACTCCCTGCCATTTACATGGATCTGGATCTTCCGGTCTCCACTGATGGATGAAATTATCTGATCTAGTAACTGCATTTCTAAAGCTCAGAAGGGCCTCGCCTGACAAAATATATACAAGCAAAATAGGATTAAAGCTCTAATAAAAGGTCCATGACGCTATAAATGGTAAATGTTACTCATATCGCTGTACCGTCAGGACTGATCGCTTGATATTTATTTGATAGTGTACAAAGCAATGAGATCAAAAGAAGCCACGAGCAGCAGCTTTTCATCTCACAGATGCCCATCATGGCATTGTCCAAGCTTAATACAACTACTAACAATCATTTGAAGAACAGCCTCGTCCTTGTAACGTATGGTCAGCAATTTGATGATCTCATGTCTATGTCTAGGTAAAAAACTATACTCCTGAAAAACAAATGCCATACTGCTTAAATCAGAAATTATTGCTTAAGATCCCTGGGGACTTTAAGAACATTTAAACATAACACAAGATGCGCAATTGTACGTAATTCATACATTAGCCCAAAACTAAACAACAAGCTCTCAATTACATATCAAGCTCGGTCTCCACATAACTGTACATGCTCTCATCTATATTTTAAGTACCCAGGATAGTAAAATACTAAAATTGTCACACCAGACTCAAACTCACTTCCCAATTTCAAAAATCAGAGACTGTGAAAACTTTGCCAAAAGCCTAATTTCATCATCAACCAAAGAGCTCAGACAGCTCAAGCTTAGCATAGATTACGAAATTCCCAAATACCAATTCAGTCCTAACACAAATAAGAACTGGAAGATTCCAACAGTATAACAATCCAAAACTCAAAATCGGAAAACCGATTCAACAAAATACCCAATACCCCACTCTTCACCCCAACATCAAACAGATTACAAAGATTAAAACTTTTTAAGCAGAAGAACACTAAAATCAGACAAACCTCTAGAAATGGATCCGAGAGGAGGTAGAAGTTAACAGAGGAAGAAGACGACTAATTGAGCTGTAAAGCAGAACTATAACTAAGGAGAGACTTAAAAAAATAACAACATAACAAAAAAAAAAGGAATCGACTTCTTTTTTTTTTTTGGGTGTGTGTGTGTGATTTATGGTAAGATATGAAGAGAGAGAAAGTAGAGTGAGAGAGAGTGTGTGTGAAGAAGTGTTTAATTTGTAAGATGCTTTCTTCTCCAAAGCATCTCCTTACACTTACGACCAATGAGAAGAACCGAAGTGGGTCTCGCACGTGCCGATTATGACCTCACGCACGTGCCAACCGACGATACAAAAAAAAACCCAATTATTATGCCAGCTAAACCTTAGCTTGCCTATCTAAACTGGTCGAGATGTTTTATTCCAATTTTGGGCCCCTTTTAAAGCCCACTATGCTAAATTAATAAACCATAATTTCAGCCTACCGGTTTTATCTAACCGGACTAAACCGGTCAAGATTAGAAGTCATTGGTGTTCGTTGTGTTTCAGCTTTGCGTTGAATCAATGGCTGCGGCGGCGACTCTTTCCCTGAAGCCGCCGGCGAGCTTCTTCTGCGGCGGAAATCGAAGCGATGGAGGAAAGAGAACCACCGTCTCGAGAATTTATAGTGGCGAACGGTTTCGTGAAAGTATTGTTCGTTTCTCTGCTTCGACTGTGCTGTTCATTGGTTTGAGCAGCCTTCGCGTCTGCTCTCCGGCCTCCGCTCGTTTACTACCTCCACCGATTGTTGCTTCAGAGAATGAAATCAAGACAGAAACAGTAGCTGGTGCGTAACATTGAATGTTTCGATACTCTTTTTGTTTCAATTAATTTGAATTTTTGTTTTTGGTGGATGTTTTTGCAGGTGAAGAGAAGGATCTAAATGAAGTTGAAGAGGAAAAATTGGAAGCAGATTTCGAAGCTTACAAGAATAAAGTGTATTCTCTGACTGTGCCACTAAAAATCGTTGCCCTGCGTGGTTCAGTGCCACCTTCATGGATCAAGGTTTTAGTTTTCATTCTCTATGTTCTACTTCTTTATTGAGAAATTCAGGTCATTTGAATTATAGCTTAGTTGAATTATATGTTTTTGGATTCTGTGGATTAAAATTTAGGAGTTCATGAGCTCACAAGGAAAGAGAGTGAGGTTAAAAACTCGGTTCAGAGCAAATCTTGAAGAAATTTTCTTCGACCTCTCAAAGCCTACGAAAAAGGGGTCTGCTTCAACTGCATCAGCTGATCTGATCAACATTGGTGATTCCTGGCTTAGTTACGCAATTAAGGAAAAGCTGATTGAACCAATTAAAGGGATTGAAGATCAAGACTGGTATAAAGGCTTGAGTGATAAATGGAAGGTGAGAATTATAATCAGTGATTTAACAATTTGAGTATTAGTCTGACCAAAAGAAAGACAATAAGAGTATTTGTCTTTGTGGAATACACTTATCAAAAAGATTTGTTTCACTTTAGTCCTATGGATATTTGGTTTGGTAGCTCTTGATGATTATATGGTGGTACGTGCACTTGGCCGAAAGATTTTATAGGCATAAAGGCTACATGTCTTTCAAGTTTGCTACTCTACAAACTTGGAAATGTTCTTAAGGTTCATTTGGTGACTTAGAAAGTCTCAGATTTTTCTCCGCAGGAACCATGCAGGAGAAAAAGCTCCTGACGGTGAAACATGGGCTGTGCCATACCGCTGGGGCACCATGGTAATAGCATACAAAAAGAGCAAATTTCAGAATTATAAATTGGCTCCTATAGAGGTCAGCATACTTGATCTGTCTCTTTTCTCTTCACCTAAGTTGAAATGTTGTAGTTAAAAGCTATGTATCTATTTAAAAGATGTGAATATTACTCAACATTTTTCTGGATTTAGGACTGGGCTGATCTGTGGCGACCTGAGCTTGCAGGGAGGATCTCAATGGTTAATTCTCCTAGGGAGGTTGTTGGCGCTGTTCTCAAATACATGGGAGCATCATGCAACACGACAGATCTGGATTCACAAGTTGCTGGCGGAAGAATCGCTGTGGAGAAAAATCTAGCATCTCTCATGAAACAGGTTTTTACCTTTTTACTATCTCTCCATACCCTGAAGAGAAAACATGATTTAGGAGGACATGTTTCACATAACCTCTATACTTACTGATAAGAAAAGATGATGATAGCTGATCTTGTCTCCCCTTTTGCTTATAGATTAGACTGTTTGACAGTAACAACTATTTAAAAGCTTTCAATGTTGGAGATGTCTGGGTCACTGTCGGGTGGAGCAGCGATGTGATCCCTGTTGCAAAACGTATGTCTAATGTTACAGTGATTGTTCCCAAGTCTGGTGCCACCTTATGGGCTGATCTATGGGTAAGTAACTATTTAAGTGTCAATCCTTCCTCTGATATTTTGAGTGTTTCTTGTATAAAGTATTACATAAGATATCTGAACACTGATACGTGAAGCATCATTGTTTTTGCATAGGCGATTCCGGCTGTCTCTAATTGTGGTAAAGAAGCAGAACAAATAGGAGGACGAGTCAGAGGCCCATCTCCATTAATCCACCAGTGGATAGAATTCTGCTTGCAACCTACAAGATCATTACCCTTCACTCGGGAAGTGATTCCTGGTGCATCTCCTTCAGCTCTTGATGGTCCTCTGGTTCGGAAAACACAAGAAACAAAGAAAGACAGAACAAAACTAGACACAAACGTCGTCTCAGGTGTTCCTCTTCCAGAGATCTTGTCTAAGTGTGAGTTCTTGGAACCTTTACCAGAGGCTACATTATTGGAATACCAGCTTCTGATAGATACTGTAAGGAAGCAAAACCAAGGACCTGGCCTTGTAGAGAAACTACAGGACATTGTTTCAATTTGGGCTCGAGGTGTTAGGACAAAGCTTCATTCCGAGATGAAGAAAAACATTTGACAGACAATCAGTGGAAATAGAATCATTTGTAAGATCACATAGAACAACTTCAAATGAGAAACGAGGTGCATATTTAATTATAACAAAATCAAGTCATGAGAGCCGAGGCTAATCGCATTTACTCACTTTATTAGTCATGCCAACACTATACAATTATACATGCCAAACTTGAAGATGGATCCTTCCTTCTCCACAGAGTCTACAATGATTAAGCTAACAAAAGAGAAATGAAAAGATGGAACATTTGTTCGATTAATTTCCACAAATAACCTAACATGATTCAATTTTGTGACATTAACTTGATTATGTGATTCAAGAGATAAATATTATTTTATCAGACTTGGTGAAAATAAAAGGAGCGAAATCTAAGGAAAGAACTTTTAGACCAATCTCTCTCAGCTCTCTCTAGAAGCTGACAAATCTCTCGCCGGACTATCCCCGACGACAACCCTCAAACGACTTTCAACATTGAACCCAAATTGGTGCCCACAACCCTCACTTTCGATCTCACTCAAGAAGAAGGCAAAAACCTAAGCCCTTGCAAGGGCCTCACTGCGACAGAGAAATGGATCAACAGCTGTTGGAGAAAATGAGATCCATCAACATAGAAGACGAAGGAACAATAGATCTACCACTAACTGGCGACTACCAGAACCTGGCACGTGACGAGGTCGCGATTATAGGTAAACTATTAAACCCGAAATCCCAGAACATAGCTAGGTTAATGTTAGGTATGCCTAGAATCTGGAAACTCAGCAATAGGATCAACGGAACAGTACTAGGGAAAGATACATTCATTTTCCGATTCCAATCGGAACAAGATCTGAAAGAAATTGCTAAAAACAGTTTGTGGAACTTTGAAAATTGAGGGTTTACAATTGCAAGGCTTGATAATGAATTCTCTGATGAAAGACTAACCAATATCCCACTGTGGATTAGAATATCGGAGATCCCGACAAAGTTTTTTTCTCGGGATCTCTTCCATGCAGTAGCTAACTCTATAGGTGAGGTCTTAGAGATGGAACTTGAATCCAATAAGACTCACCTCCAGCCCTACGTGCGTGTTAAGATCCTTTTTAACACGACCAACCTCATTAGAAGCGCTAGAACCTTCAGACTTCCAAATGGAGAAGTAATAAGAGCAAGAGTAGAGTTTGAAAGAGTCAGGAATGTGTGTAAGCTACGCAAAAGACTCACACATAGTGAAGCTAAGTGCATCTTCCAATCAAGACCACAACAAGAATCTCCTGAAGGAGCTGGAAAACTGATATACAACCAATCGGCAATACTTCAAGGAATCAGTGGACAAACATGAACCAGACACAGGACAGAATGGACACAAGTGAGATCGGAAATCCTGAAAAGGAAAGAAATGAGATCACAAAAAAAAGGAGGACAAAAGAGGAATCTAGCGTAAGGAAAGCAATCTCAGAAAACAAAATGGAAAATCACAAAAGCAAACTGAAGAGAAACATAGGGACAGAGGAGACAACTGAGGAACTTACACAGAGCCCACATGGAGAGAACTGGATCTTCACCAAAGAAGAAAACCCCAGATGGGAGCCAATAAACAACGGAAATAAGGAATCTAGAACAGATGTAATTCTGGAGGAGAGTTTTTAAGACGTACAGATCAAACAAGAAACAGAAAACATCACAAGGGGACATAGAAACTCAGGAAACACAATTAAATCTCAACCAAAAAGGTTTGGTGGCTCTCCTTAAGCCACCCAAGGAACAATGAGTGTTTTAAGTTGGAACTGTCAGGGCGTGGGGAACACCCTGACAGTTCAACGTCTAAAGGAATTCAGGAAAAGCCTGTTTCCAAACATATTGTTCCTCATGGAAACAAAGAACTCAAGGCAACACATGGAATCAACCCAAGCATGGTTAAGATATGATCACTTGTTCACGGTGAACCCTAATGGGTTAAGTGGAGGACTAGCACTACTGTGGAAAGATCACCTCCAACTTAAAATAACTAGTAGCTGTAAAAACTTCATTGATACAAAGCTGATGATAGGGAACATCGTGGTCTCCTGCATATTTGTTTATGGACACCCTGTGGCCAATAAAAGAGAGGAAGTCTGGGAAATGATCCAAGCTTTTGGAGAAAACAGAACATCCCCTTGGATGTTAATAGGGGATTTTAATGAATTGACTTCAAATAATGACAAAATGGGATGACTAACCAGAAATGAAAAGTCTTTCCATAACTTTAAATCCTTTATCAAAAACTGCAAACTCAGAGAGTCAGAGAGCATAGACCACTTCTATTCATGGATGGGAGCAAGAGGGGACCACTGGATCCAGTGCAGACTGGATAGATGCTATGGGAATGTGGAATGGTACCAGAACTTCCCTAGAACATTAACGGAATATCTAGACATAATGGCTCAGACCATAGACCACTCCACACTAGACTCATCCAAGATGATGAAAAATACATGTCAAGATTCGTCTTTGACAAAAGATGGATTAACAAAAAAGGATTTAAGGAAATGATTCAAGAGGAATGGAATAGAGCATAATCCACACTAACCTCAGGCACTATGGATGGCTTGGCGAGATGTAGAAGAAAACTGTCCAAATGGAAGAAGACAATAAGGAACAAAAACATGCTCAATGTGGACCGAAATCGGGAGGAACTTGACAAGGAGATGAGCAGAATGTGTCCAAACGTAAACAAAATTGTTGAGCTGAAAAAAGTATCAAAACTTTCTATATAGAAGAGGAGCAGTTTTGGAAACAAAAATGCAAGAAAGACTGGATCAAAGCAAGAGACCAGAACTCGAAATTCTTCCATAATTTCGTCAAATTTCAAAGGGTTAGGAACAAAGTAATAGCTCTAAAGGATCACAACGACAAACTTTGCTTTGAAGAAGGATCCAAAGGGGGGATATAGCAGCAGAATACTTTCGAGACCTCTTCAAATCATCAAGACCAACTGACATACATGAAAGTCTTTCAGAAATGGAGCCAAAAGTCACACAACAGATGAATAACAGCCTAATGGCCCCAATATCAGACTTGGAAATCAAACAAGCAGTCTTTAGCATTTGTGGAGAAAGCGCACCAGGCCCTGATGGATTCACATCAACCTTTTTCCTCAAAAACTAGGACATACTCAAGAAGAAAATCACAAATGAGATCCAAGAAGCCTTCAGAAGAGGCAAAGTCCCGAGTGAATGGAATTACACTCACATTGCCCTAATCCCCAAAACACAATCCCCAAATGAAATGAAAAGCTTCAGACCAATAAGCTTATGCTCGGTTATATACAAAGTGTTTGCAAAAATTCTTGTAGGAAGGTTGCAGCCCATCTTGCCACAAATCATATCTGAGACACAGGGGGCTTTTACGGCTGGCAGACTCATATCAGACAATGTGTTGTTGCCCCATGAGATAATGCACCACTTGAACACTGAGCCGAAAGGCCAATACAAGTACATGACCATCAAAACGGACATGTCAAAAGCCTATGACCGGATAGAATGGACTTTCCTCGAAACAACGCTACACAAGCTAGGCTTCTGCCAAGAATGGATACACAGAGTAATGGGCTGTATTAAAACGGTCAGATACTCTATCCTGATTAATGGAACCCCCTATGGATTTGTCACCCCTGAAAGGGGAATCCGACTAGGAGACCCCTTATCCCCATTCCTTTTTGTTCTAGGAACAGAAGCGCTGTCTTACCTAATGAACAAACAAATTGCGAAAGGGAACATATCAGGAATTAAGTTCAGAAACCGTGGACCTGAACTACAACACCTGTTGTACGCAGATGATAGTTTGTTTGTATGTAGAGCAGAAGAAAAAGAAGCCAAGCAGCTCAAGGAAACGTTTGACACATATGAGAAAATCTCTGGACAGAGAATTAACTTCGAAAAATCTGCAATAGCTTTTGGCAAGAAGGTAGCACGAGAGAAAATAATTTGCCTTAAAGGGATATCCCAAATACAAACTGATCAAGGTATCGGGAAATACCTGGGACTCCCAGAATGCTTTGAAAGAAGCAAAGATAGAATCTTTGATTTCATCACAGAGAAGCTAAAGAGCAGAACAGATAACTGGTTTTCAAAGAATCTATCCCTAGGGGGAAAGGAAATTATGATAAAATCAGTAGCATCTGCATTTCCTGTATATGCAATGTCAAGCTTCAAGCTTTCTAAAAGCCAATGCAAAAAGATAACTAGTGCAATGCAACAATATTGGTGGAGTCAGAACAGAGAAAGAAGGAAGATTCCATTGGTGGCATGGTCTAAAATGTGAAAAACAAAAAAAAAGGTGGACTAGGATTTAAAACCGTAGAGGATTTCAACCAAGCCCTGCTTGCAAAACAAGCATGGAGACTGCTGAACAACCAGAACTTATTGCTAGCCAAAGTCCTCAAGGCGAAATACTATCCCAACTCGGATTTACTATCAAGTGGAATAAGGACCAAAGATTCCTACGCCTGGAAGAGTATATGCTTTGGAAAGGAACTACTAGAGCGAGGACTATTTAAACAGATTGGAGATGGGAAGGACACCTTTGTCTGGACCACTAAATGGATTTGCCCTGAATATCCTAGACCTCCTATTAGCAAGAACAACAGATTTAATGTAAACATAAAGGTTGGAGAACTCATACAAAATGAGCAATGGAACGTACAAATGGTGAACGAAACCTTCATGGAAGCTGACGCCAAAAGGATACAGGAGACACCACCTTGTGTAACCAATAAGGACTCATGGATTTGGTGGCCTAACCACTCTGGTGAGTATACAGTGAAAAGCGGCTATAGACTGACACAATAGATGACAAGATCAAACGAAAATGAAAGAACCTCCATTATCAACCTTGAGGACAGACTAAAAAGGAAGATATGGGATTTGAAAATCCCTCGGAAAATACAAATTTTCCTTTGGAGAGTTATATCCAATGCCTTGGCAGTAGCAGCAAATCTCAAGCAGAGAAAGATAGTCAGGGAAGATACTTGTACAATCTGTGAGGCAGAGCCTGAAACAATAAACCACTGCCTCTTTGTGTGCCACCTTGCAAGACAAATATGGGCCCTAACGCTCCATCCCATGCCACCTAATGGATTTTCAAAGTCATCACTATCTGCAAATATAAGCTTTCTAATCCACAAGAACTCTACATGAAATGGCAAGAACAACAACATAAAACTCTTCCCCTGGATTCTTTGAACCATTTAGAAAACAAGGAACGAGATTGTTCTTAACAACTCTAGACCAAACATACAAATCAAAGCTATGGAATGTGCTGTGGAGTACGAAGTGAACAGACAAATACTGGAAGAGTCAGACAATAATAGCAAAACGAGAGAAAATGGTCCCCAAAAAGCAGAAACAAGTGGGAACTATGAAGGCTACAACTTAATCAAATGGCATGTGGCATGGTCTGAAAAATTGCAACTAAGTGGAGTCGCCTTTATCATGAACACAATAGGTGATCAAAATTTGCTGCACGGGAGACATACTATTGAGAGCTGCTCTTCGTATTTAAACACCGCCTTTGCAGGACTGAAATGGATCATGTAAACCACCCTAGAACTCAGAGTTAGGAACCTGCTAATCGAAGTTGACAATCAAACACTCCTGAAGGCCATTAAAGACCCGACAAAATGGCCCAAGTTCAAGACTTGGCTTTTAAAAATACATGACTTCGCAAAAAGATTCCAGGATTGCAAATTTCTCGCAGCACATTCAAGCAGAAACAAGGAAGCTAGAGCCATAGCACGCAATGTGATTAAAGAAAGGAAGATTCACTGATTATCTAGCGAGAGGCCTCCCAAGATGGATCACCCACAATTTGAATTAACAGGCCTAACGGTAAATACCATGCTCGGTTAAAGAAACTGCAATCCTTTAAGATGGACTGGGCCTGTGGATATGGCCCAATCTTTGGAATCAACTGGGTAACTCAAAAAAGAGACAACGAGAACAAAGTAGGCTACAGAATTGATGGTGGGCTTTTGTAAGCGCTGGCCCAACATCTTGAATCTTCTCCCGCCAGACTAAACAGAAGACCTTTCGAATTCCAGCATTCTGACAAGGCGGCTCATGGTAGATCTAAAATCATCATTACTCAGAGCTTAACAATAGGTAATCATTTAGTTGAGTAAACCACGGCAAAAGCACCCGTTAAGTTGCTTAGCATGGGTAAAAACATCTGAATCGCCAATACTTAGATGCTACTTGGCGAAACCAATGCTCTGGCCAATGGAAAACGCACGAGGGAAATTTACACAAGGTAAATCTTTGGCGTGCTCTGCTAATTAACTTTAACCAAGAAAAAGACAAAGGAAATTGCTGTTTCCCGAGGCATATAGGAAAAATGGGAACTGAAGAGTCATGCAACGACACCCAAGATTGAGCCTATAAATAGTGAAAGGAAGAAGAAGGAAGAAGAAATATCTTAAAACAGTAAAATGGACAATGAGACTTGGATTTCCCTAAACCAGTGGGATCTAGGAAGGAATAACCCGGCAGTCTTCCTTCCAGGGCAAACGTACCAAGACATCCAAGCTGAAAACCAAAGAAGCCTTCTTATCCAAACGGTGAACCCCATTGAGCAGAACATAGTCGAGCTTCTTGAAGACCTTCCAAAGGACTGGTGTCTTCACACCACAGTAAGAGGCAGAATGATCAATGCGGAGATGGCACAATTCTTCTTCACTAATGAGGAGGACATGAATGCGATCTACAGAATGCAGCCATTAACCTACAACGGGTGGCTCCTCGTGGTGGAAAAATGGACAAACAACCAGTCACTAAATCCAATCACTACAATCCACCTTTGGCTGCAAATCAAATATCTCCCAGTTCATTATGCATCAGAAACGGCTGTAAGACTACTGGCATCCATGGCAGGAGAGATTCTGGATGTGGACCTGAATGAGTTCGCAATCACAAGACCATCACTTATCAGAGTCAAAATCCGATTCAACTTAGCGGAAAGGCTCAGATATTATCAGAGTGTCTCCTGTCAAAACCGGAGACAGATTCTATGAATGGGTCCATAGATTGTGCCTCACATGCCAGAAACTCACACACAGGACAGCCCACTGCACTTATACTCCAACTCCGGAAGACTACCTGGTGTTTCCTCCTCTTCAGGAACACGACCCATTTCCAAGCAACGCCAGCATGGATACAACAACGGACTGGTCTTACTCCTCAGACTCCATTGTGACACAACCTCTCAACACACATGGACGGGCAGACATATCACATGCTAACAGCATATATAGCACGAGGGTAACAATCGAAGACGTGATCAATAATCCCAATGACACATTTATGGCTGACGTTTCCTCGGACCCAATTGATGCAGAGCTAGTCATTCCGATAGAGGAGGAAAACATGGACATGGCAAGTGATGCGGAACGTGAGAGAGCTCCGAAGAGAAGAAGACTTGCGGAAAAAGAAACCCAAGATCAGACAGCAATGGAAACTAGAGCTCACGAGGCCACGAATGAAGCTTCAGGCCCATAAACTCGAATTTGGGCCTTACTTTTGGTTAAAAACCCATTTAGTTTATCTACTGAACTCTAGGCTTTCTCTATATGCTTTTGTTGCTTAAGTTTTATTTCAAGTTATCTTTTGTAAACCTTCATATCAGGCCTGACCTGATTAACATGAATCTATATAATATATTTTCTTTTCGGGAAAAAAAAAGAAAGAACTTTTAGAAGGGTAGACAACGAAATTTGGAACCCTAACTTGACACATGTTCTCATTTAGTTTTGGACATAAGACCTGATATTCGAACCGAAACCGGTGCAAAAAAGAGAAAGCAAACCCGAACAAAGTGCGATAGTATAATCGATTGGATCCTAAATTTATATACTTGAAAAACAGAACCCAAACTCGAACCCAAAAAAAAATCAAGAACCGAATAGGTACCTAATATACTTTTATTAAATTTAGGCATTTTAAACTTATTTCTATTAATTATTTACTAATTTTAAACTTTTATATAAACTTATATATAAATACATGAATCCAAATCCGTTCTATCCCTTTCTGTTGTACATCGACTCTTAAATCATAAAACTGATGCTCTTAGTCATCATGTTAGAGAGACAGCTTATGATTATTGATGTATGTTTCTTTCTTTTTTTTCCATCGAAACATATTTTATTAATCATTAAAATATCATTCATTACATTAGTGTTCAAGTACAGAGGACATGTATTATATATTTTCCAAGCACTATGTTGTAGATCTAAAATTTTATGAGCTAATAAATCAGAAACTGAGTTTAACTTTCATGGACAGTGGTGAAAGTGTATTTGCTGAAACATTTGCTGCCATTGTCGTATAGTTTCCACTTGGTTCTTCAATCGTGCATTAGATACGTAGTCATGTTTAGCATTGTGTAGTGTTAAGTTTTCACCTTCAAAAATGATTGATCGATATCCCAAGCTCCAAGCACATTGGATGGCCCATATGAGCGTAGTTGCTTCCAATTCTTCACACGTAGACCGACCTACAAATTTACCCATTCCACAATGCAATAACATCCCCGAGTTGTTTCGCATAACCCATCCCATTCTAGAGGGTCTGTCGTTATCCTAATGTGATGCGTCAAAGTTGCATTTTACCATATCTCTAGGTGGAGGTTGCCAACGGCGTGGTGAATTGGGCTGAGTACCCTGAGTTGGGACTGAATTATTTTTACGAGGCATAGCGTTTACCCATTCGAGTACATCACGATATATATTTCCCCATGATTGAATTGGAGTTATTGTTTTTCTTGAGTAAAAGTTTGTGTTCCTAACCTTCTATATATGCCATAGCGTCCAAAATGGCGTAAGTTGAGTAATCGTTTCCAGGTTTGGATCTTCATATATGCTCAATAAGGACCGTGTTCTTCCAATTCAATAGTTGGCTCAAATAGAATTGGTGAAATAAGACCTCATAATCTCCATATCATTTGGGAATAGACACATGTAAACAGCATGTGATCTGTTGTTTCGAAAGATGCACAACAACGTGTACATGTAGTCGGGACTGTGATGTTTCGGCGTTGAAGGTTCTGTGCGGTACCAATTGCACGTGAAAGAATTCTCCAAACCAAAATGCTTCAATTTGGGAGAGATATCTAAAGACCAGAGCCATATGGCAATGTCGAGATGCATAGCTAGAGGCGGCCGATGATTGCTCAAACTATTATTCATACTCTTCGCGACATAGTAGCCATATTTTACCGTATAATCTCCGTCCGGTCGATAGTTCCAGAATAAAGCATCCTTTCGTTCATTGGGAGGTAGAAATATTTTCAAAATATGGGAATGGTCCTGCGGGTCAATGTACTTTGTAAGCTGAGTCTCGTCCCATTGACTCGTGTGTGAGGTAATAAGTGTTGATACAGGAAAATTTGGTCGGTAAGGTGGTAATAGTTTCGCTGGGCGTGGTGGATGTAAAGGCAACCAATTATCTAGTCTCATTCATGTGTCCTTTCCATTTCCAATACTTAAGACAAGACCTTGTTGTAGTAATGTCCCGTCATAGACTAAAGATTTCCATGCATAAGATGTATATGTATGGCGTGAAGGTTGAAAAAACATACCGTGGGGGAAATATATTGAGTTGTATAGACAGTACAAGAGAATCGTCGGGCGTTGCAATAACTTCTATACTTGATTAGGCAATAAAGCTTGGTTGAATTGTTGCAAGCTACGAAAACCCAGTCCTCCTTCTTTTTTGGAAGAACTTAACCTTTTCCAAGATATCAAAGGTATCTTTTTTTTATTTGTACTTGAACCCCACCAAAACCGACTAATCATACGATCGATTGATTGACACAGCATTGTAGGCAATTGAAAGCATGTTATTGACTATACTGGCATCACATAAGAGACCAATTTGATGAGTACCTCTTTCCCCGCTTGAGAGAGAAAATGGTTGTGCCAGCCATTAATCTTGTTTTGCACATTATCCTCAATGTATTTAAACATCTTCCGTTTGTTGTGACCAAACAATTATGGTAAGCCAAGATATTTATTATTTCCTCCAATTGTGTAAACACCCAAGAACGCTAAAAGACGAACTCGTGTTGACTGAAACACTTTGCGTCCAAACGTGATGGAGGACTTATCATAATTGATTATTTTTCATGAGGCATTCGCATAAGCTTCAAGTATCCGTTTGAGATTTCTTCCGTTATGTATATCCACTCTTAGGAAGAATAACGAATCGTCTGCAAAAAATAAATGTGAAATTTGTGGGCCTCGCTTGACGATATTCATGCCTTTGATTTCTCCGGTTTGTTGAGCTGACTTAAGCATCGAGTTTAGAACATCAGAACATAAGATAAATAAATAAGGCGAGAGCGGATCACCTTGTCTCAATCCATGTTTTGCTTGAAATCGACCTTAAGGCTTTCCATTAACTAGCTCCGAAAATGAAACGGTACTGACACAAGTCATTATCCATTTTATCCATTGGGTTGCAAATCCTTTCTTGCGTAGTACGGCTTCCAAGAATGATCATTCTACCCATTCATATGCTTTGCTAATATCGGTCTTAACTGCCATATAAGTTTTTGAACAGCGCTGATTGGTGCGTAAAGCATGGAAGGCTTCATGTGCGATGAATACATTATATGTACTTTGTCGGCCTGAGATAAAAGCAGCTTGGTTCTCCGATACAAGCATGGGTAAAATAGTTTTGAGACGTGAGACCATGATCATTAATATGATTTTGTAGAGAACATTATAGAGGCTTATGGGTCGAAAATCTTTCATAGTATCTGGATTTGCAAGATTTGGTATTAAGCATATGTTAGTGTTATTCCATTCATAAGGCATTACACTTGTTATGAAAAAAATTTGAAGTGCTTCTCTAATTTGATTTCCGATTATTTGCCAACAGTGGTGGTATAAAGCAGCCGTGTAGCTGTCTGGACCCGGAGCTCGCGTCGCACCTATACTCTTAACAGATTCATGCACTTCATTTGTTGTATTTGGGCAAACAAGTCATGAATTCATCTCATTCGTAACCAACGGTTGACCGTTTACAAGTACTGATGACGGTATTATAGGTTTTGAGGTGTTAAAAAGGTCAGTAAAGTGGCTAATTGCTTCAGCGGCTATAGCAGCATTGCCAAAAACATTGGTTCCAAAACTTGTACGAATGCATAGCAATCGGTTTCGTGCCGTTCTATTCTTTGTCGTAGCAGGATAAAACCGAGTATTTTTGTCCCTAGATTATAACCATTGGGTTCGGCTTTTCTGATTCCAATAAGTGTAACACCCTAAACCCCCAAGCTCAAGTCCAACACCTTTTTAGTAAAGCTTTGGGCGGACCTTACACTTAACCATTTCAAGTTCCATATTTCACTAAGTCAAAATTCGATTTTTAATGAAATGTAACAAGCCCAAACATTCATAAATAAATACGGTTCCATTTTATTCAAACTAAAATCAATGTTCAAACATAAACTCAAACTTAAACGATAACTTAACGAAATCCAAATCAGTTCCAGCATCAAGTTTAATTTTAACTAACATAAATAAAATCCCAAATTCCATCCCTAAATCCACCTTCTCTCCCTTCCACCTTGGTATCACATCTACTAGCCACTTTCTCGATCATTGGCCAACTCTTTACCTATAATCATGTAGATTGAATAAGCAAACGAATTTGCTTAGTGGTTTGGTCATTCCGTCCCACTAGACTATAACCAGAACAAGCATTCAATAATAAATCAAATAAACCAAAGAACAATCACAATCTAGGTTATCATATCGATTAGCTTAACTATCTGGGTTACTTCCGGATCAGCTAAGTAATCTTTTCCATTCAATTCATCTTTCTTATCAATCAGCGAACCCTTGGTTCTATAACACAAACACCGAACCCTTGGTTCTATATCACAAACACTGAACCCTTGGTTCTATATCACAAACACTGAACCCTTGGTTCTATATCACAAACACCAAACCCTTAGTTCTATATCACAATCACCGAACCCTTGGTTCTATATCACAAACACCGAACCCTTGGTTCTATAACATAAACAAACTCACAAGTTCTCATGTCACTTTCACAATTTCGATCCTAAGATCCTTCCTTTTCACATTCAACCATTCAGCCTAACCATTCTAGGGTTCCGTTCAACCTATTACCAAACACATATTCTAGGTCAAACCTCACGGTCACGAACTCACCTTTGCCTTAGCTTCCTTTTGGATTTCTTTTTGCACTATAGGTTTCAATTTGCCTTTTCCAACAAATCCCTTAACTCAATTCAGCTTCTAACTTGTTCCCACGAGATCAATCTTGCTCTCTTTCTCTCTTCGTGTTTTCTCTCTCTAGCTTTTAGGTTTAGTTTTGCGGATTCTAACTTATGGAGGTTTAAGGATCACATTTATACCTCTAATCTTAACCCTAATCCTTTTGTTGGGCCGAAACTTAAGCCTTGTTTAATCCAAACCCTTTTAACTCCTTTTCGGCTCATGAGCCCTTCTTGGCCCATACCACTTAACCCTTTTCACTTTGGCCCATTAGGCTTTTCAAGGCCTTTCCAAATCTAACTTAGACCAACACATCATGTCCAAACTATTCCAAACTCATCGAGCCATTCATTTTCATCCGATCCGGACATTGCTGTCCGAACCAGCCGCGCGTGTCCGATCCATGCGGTTCGTGCGGTCTATGCAGTCCGTTCCGACCGTTCCGGTCTGTTCTGACCGTACTGTCCGATCCGATCATTTCTGTCCAATCCGACCAAGCTGTCCGATCCGACCAGTCCTGTCCGATCCGACCAAGCTGTCCGATCCGACCACACCTGTCCGATCCGACCAGTCTTGTCGAATCCGACCAANGACCTGTCCGATCCGACCAAGCTGTCCGATCCGACCACACCTGTCCGATCCGACCAGTCTTGTCGAATCCGACCAAGCTGTCCAAAAACTCCAATCTTGTCCTAAATTCCTTCCTTAGCCTATTTTCCATGGTTTTACTTGCTCCTTCTCATTCCTTAGGCTTCCAATGCCTTTCCTTGACTCGACTAAACCAAATGTCCTTGTTTGGTTTGTCCGTTCGTACCGCACTCACGTACCACACCTTGTGTGTTTACAGATTTACCGAGTGTGGGTATTACAATTCTCCCCCACTACATAGGATTTATCCTCGAATCTAGAGGTCCAACCATCTTGTGTATCAAACAAATTGGGAAAACTTTTCCTCATTCTAAGTTCCGGTTTCCAAGTGTTCTCAAGTTTCCCTTCACAATCTCATTCTACTTGTACCATACGGATTTTCTTTCTACGATCCATTTTGATCTTC
>OVBA01001000.1:14038-41560 GCA_900406435.1 Lepidium aucheri | reverse complement strand
AAGGAGAATGTTCCATTCATCAATCCTATTTGTTCCCTAACAGTTGAATTCTAAAACCCTAGAATCCCTAAATCTGATCTAAGATCTACTCAAACATTTAACAATGAATCAAGCAAATCATGATGAACTGAAACTGAAATTGCATTAAGAAATAGAAATAGGATTCAGAAATTCTTCTCAAGTGTGAAGAGATCTTCTTCCTAGCTTACAAACTCTCAAACTTCTGTAAAAATCGTTCTCCTTAAGCTCAAACACGACTTTCTTAAATAAAATAGGAAAAGTGTATTTATAGGTTTCAAAACAAGAGCTGAAAAATCATGAAATTAGGTTTCTTCGAAGGACATCGATCGATCAATCCTTATGTTGATCGATCGATCTTTGGATATTGTGTCGATCTCTCAGAAGCCAAGTCGTTCTTCAAATCGTGCGCATATTCGTCGTTAAAGTTCTGATCGATCGATCTTTGTGTTGACCGATCGATCCTTCATCTCGTGGAGAATACCAGAAAACGCTTCAAACTTCTCCAAAGTCCACCTTCAAGCATGATTCCAACTCTGAACATTTTTGACCTGAAATCTCAATAAAACACAGACAAATACTCCAAATATAACCGTAATAATGAGCTCAAAACCGACAAAATATGAGGAACATCAGTTACCCCCGGATAATCCACCTTCATCCTTGACGTAACAAATCCCTCGTCAATCACCGATTTGAGGATAGGGAGACCACACAAACTTGTCCCAAAAACCTTTGAAGAGCACGAGACCGGTGCATTCCAATGGAACACTTTGCGAATGAACCTTTACACTAGCATTGGCCATTGTTGCATCACTAACACTCTTCTGCGAAACCCTAACGTCACCACCTGCCAACAATGGAGATTGCACCGTCAGATTAGGAGCATCTTCTGGAGGTCTCACCCCTTCTCCAGCTTTGATCATCGTTGCATCCACACCACCTTCACTAAAACCCTTAGATCGCTTTCCGCCGTCATCAATTTCTCCATATGATGAATTTATAAAAAAAAAAAATTGGTGTGAATATTAATTTACACATATTAAAACTATATTTTTTTAATAAATTTACTAATTTTATGAATATGAGCATTAATTTGAGTTTTTAAGTATATTCAAATTTTAAGATATTTGGTCTATAAGTAAATATATAAAGATAACAGTCTAATGTGTAATAAATAGCTAAAAAATTTTACTTAAAAGTTTACATTTAGTCTTAGGATCAAATTATTAGAATCAATTTTATTTCTTAGAAAATAAAAGAAATTGCTTTATTAATGGTAACATGTTTTTAAGCTGACGATGTTTCTTGTAACTTTTTACAATCTTTCAGTAATTTTTCACTACCGATCTTTAGAGCACCACACATCTTCTGTTAACAATTAGGAAGCTAGATCTAACATAGAATCCCAAAAGAAGAGTAACATAAGAGAAATATTCAAATCACCATGCTCAGTGAAATGTATTGGGTGAATTCAGTGGTTATAACTCGTATTTATAGACTGAAACTGATGTATTAGTTACATAAGTTGGGAAGACGGCCATTTTCAAACCGTATTTTTTTAGTCGGATCGATTTCAACACAAATTAATGCGCTGTCTATAATCCTACACAAACTTTCTAAAAATTCAAATTAAAGACATATTCTAAACTATGGGTTAAAATCAATATTGACCGTTAATAACATTAGTTAAAAGTTAAATCTCCATTAAATAAATGTTAAGTGATACGTGTACGGTTGTAATTACAATAAAAAAAGGAATTTTTCAAACCAAACTTCTCTGATAATGCCAGTTTCAAATAAAAGAAAATAAAATAAATTGGCCTGATGGACAGTCCTATAATTCGTGTTAAAATTGATCTGATGGAAAAGTAAGAATAAAAAAAGTGTTTTCCCTCCACAAGTCTCTAAAAAGTTAGATGTGTCACATGAAGAAACATCAACATTGCTTTTATGTATATAATCACTAACAAGATTACATGATTGAAATACATATGAAAAAAAGTCCCCTTCAATTATAATAGATTTATGATTAAAATATTATCTATTTTATAGATTAAAATCTCCGACATGTATATATATGTTAACTTTAAAAGTTTTAATAATATTTTGTATTTATTTAAAAGCTGCATTTTGATAAATATAAACACTTTGTATCCTTCACAAAATAATATTTTCAAACGGAAAGAGATAGAATACTTGCAATTGACAAACTTTGATCCATAATTACCCACCAAAAAAAACTTTGAATCCATAATTTTTTAATCATTTGGCTTCATTACTAATATCAGTATAACTTTTTTATCAGAAGAAGTCTTTGTAAGCAAGTGACCTTTAATCTAGTAGTATGTGGTAAGTCTACTAAAGGTAAACACACTTGAATATCCAAAGATCAAATCCTGCCGCCTATATTATGCAGGAATTTGGCTAATGAGTCGGCTAGTTGTGGCCCAATACTGAAAAAACGTCTTTGTGATAGTAAATGTGAGCGTGTTTTTAAGTAATTTAACTGTTGTTTCATTTTAAATTTATACTATGATTATACCCGTGTTATAATACATGATTTATTTATTTTGATTATTTTTAAACTATGTTCATTTAGGTTGTTAGATCCGTCTTGATAGTGTGGAATATTATTTTTTGAGATATTGTTTTTAGAGGCTTCAAACCCGAACCAAAATCAATCCAAATTAAAAGAACCAGACCCGAAAAAATACCCAAATAGATCCTGAATTTGTGTACCCAAAAAAGCGAACCCAAAACTCGAACCGAAACCAAATCAATAACCAAATATTAGATTAATAAATTTTTTCTATTAATTTAGAATTTATTTCGAATTTTTAAATAAAAATAGAGGAGATAAGACAAATCTAACACTAAAATAATTGTTTACTAGGAATACGACCTCTCGCAGGTTCTCCCGACGATACCTCTCTCGTCAGAATCTTCCCGACGACTCTCCTCATTGGTTCACCACCTCCTCCTCTGAAGCTTGCTATCTAACAACATCAAATCTTACTCGTTCCGTCCCCGCCAACGTAATAGCGCCATCTTTTCAGCTGGATCTGAAACAACCCCTTCTCACTCCAAGCTCCTTTTCCAAGCTCCTCTGAATCTGAATAATGTAAGATTCTTCGTCTCCTCTCTCTTTTCGGTCCTCACCATCGACCCCCCGCACTGAAAATGGATCAAGATCTAATCGAAGAAATGCGAGCTATGGCAATCGAGGAAGATAAAATAATATATCTACCAAGCTGAGATGCTACATCATAATACCGGTGGACAAACTCACAATCATAGGTAAACGTTTTAACTCAAAAGCCCAGAACATTGCTAGGTTGATGATGGGAATGCCTAGGATATGTAGAATCAATAATAGGAACAAAGGGACATATCTGGGCAAAGATACGTTTCTTTTTTGCTTCCAATCTAGTAAAGATATGGAAGAAATCCCTGAGTACCGCTTCTAGAATTTCAAAAATTGGGGTTTCACCATATCGAAACTAGATAAAAACTTCTCTGATGATTGCTTAGTTAAAGTACCCATGTGGACTAAGCTAACAGAAATCCCTAGCAAATTCTTCACCATTGACCTCTTTAGAGCTATTGCCACCTCAATAGGCGATATCTTGGAAGTGGATTTTGATCCCAACAAGACTCACCTATACTCCTATGTCAGAGACAAAATTCTATTCAAAACTAATAACCTGATCAGGAGAACCAGAACCTTCAGACTTCCCTCAGGAGAAACCATAGAGGTGAAAATTGAATTTGAAAGGGTCAGGAAAATGTGCAACAAATGCAGAGACTCACACACGGTGACGAAAGTTTCAGATTAATGAACGAAGATGATGATGGTCACACGAAATGGGGAAGGAAACAAAAGCATCCTAAAGAGGACACCAGACACACTTACTCAATCTCCACTAAAAACCCTTCCAATACTCAACACACCCACTCTACAGAGGAGGGAGAACCATCATGCCAACCCACATTAACACTGGAACTATCACTGACCCAGAATGTATTGACTACCATACTAACCACAACTTAGCCACAAAGGAAGCAAGTCCTGAAAATAGGCAAAAGAACTCAAACTCTCTCAATAGATTTGGTTCCAATGACATAGAGTCAAATGATGAAGAGGAACACAGTTTGCACGCCACAAAGGGCATAACTCTGGACCAAGATACGAAAAGCAAGGAAAACAGATAGTCCCTTATGACTATTCGCAGTCACCCAGTAGCTCCCTCAAACACGGGCGTCAGTACTTCTCAAAAAAGAAACAAAGAACTTTAATAGACAATATTAAGCTTCACAAGGAAATAACTCCTTCTCTCTCTATCTGGTGGCTGTCCAGAAGCCACCCAATTCTCCATGAGCATCCTGAGTTGGAGCTGTCAAAGAGTAGGGAGCACCTTGACAGTTTGACGTCTAAAGGAAATTAGACAAGATCTATTTCGTGACATCATGTTCCTCATGGAGACAAAGAACAAGAAACCGCAACTTGAATCAATCCAACACAGGACCAGATATGATCATCTCCATACACTCGAACCACAAGGTCTAAGCAGAGGCCTCGCCTTGTTCTAGAAACAAACGTTCAACTACAAGTCAATAGCAGCTCTGCACATCTGATTGACGCTACATTCTTATTAGATAACAGAAAAGTACACATCTTTTTCAACTACTGTCACCCTATGACGGCTCACGGACCAGTAGTATGGGAGATGATTGGCAATATGGGAGAGAATAGACATGAGCCTTGGCTTCTTGTTGGTGATTTTAACGAAATCATCTCACATGAAAACAAAACAGGAGGCTCCAGAAGATCAAGTAGCTCCTTCTACCCCTTCAGAAATCTTCTTAGAAGATGCCGTCTCAAATAAATTACCAGTTTGGGCCCTCATTTTTCTTGGATGGACATGAGAAACAACTCTTGGGTCAAATGTAGACTTGATTGGAGTTTTGGAAACACAGAATGGTGGTCCTGCTTCATGAGAACCACCACGACTTACTTGCCCATCACTGGATCTGATCACCGTCCACTCTTCACCAAGATAATGGCTGACACCTCAAACTTCATGTCCAGATTTTGTTTTGACAAAAGATAGATCAATAAAAGAGGGTTTAGAGACTTGATACACAATGCCTGGTCCCGAACCTCCAACTCACAGGATCATAATACTTTTGACTACATTGCTGCCTGTAAGAAGGATATATCCCTATGGAAAAAGCTTGAAAAGGCTAAGGTCCGCAACTCGACAAACCAGATACAAAGGAAAACTGATGAGGAAATGTCCAAAATGATCCCCGAATTTCACTTATTGGAAACCCTCAACAAAGAACTGATCTACAAAATAAATTAAGAGGAAAAATTCTAGAAACAAAAGAACAGAGAAAAATGGCTGCTTCAGGGAGATCAGAACACCAAATTCTTCCACATATACATCAACTACAAAAGAACTAAAGAGGCTTATTGGACTCAAGGATGAGAGAGGTATTATGCAATTTGAAGAATGCTCTAAAGGGAATGTAGCTGCAAATTACTTTGCCAACCTTTTAAAATCAACAAACCACTGTCTCTTCCAATGCTCTACGGCAAGACAACTCGGGCCCTATCCAATGTAATCCTCCCACCTCTCGGCTTCTCCTCATCTTCCCTCCACACTAATTTTGCTTTCCTTCTATACCCCACTAGACAGGACCAGTCTCACAAAGATTTGAAAGACAAGTTCCCGTGGACTCTATGGACAATCTGGAAGATCAGGAATAAAATTGTTATCCAAAATGGTCAACCAAACCTGCAACTCAAAGTACATGAAACCATAGTGGAAGCGGAAGCATGGTCCGTAATCTATAAGGATAATACTAATAGAGCTAACCAATTAAGAAAACAACATCTTCTATCGCCAATACAGAGGAAGAAAAATAGATCATTGGATCAACTAGGAAGTAGCCTGGTCTAACAAGTACCACCTGCATGGAGCAGCCATCATACTTCACGGTAAACACCAGCAAGACCTCTTACATGCTAGGCATGTATTACACGACTCCACTTCCCCCTTAGCCTTGATATTCTCAGGCTTAATATGGACATTGCAATTCTTGCTGAAGTTATGTATCTCTAATGTCACTATTCACATCACCAATAGAACCATTTTTGCAGAAGTCTCCAACCCACCACAATGGCCCAAACATAGAGCATGGTTAAACAAGATCAAGATTCTGATCAAAGGATTCAAGGTATGCAACTTTAATCATATATCTCCTAGCCAAAACAAGAACACAAAGGCAATAGCTGATAGCGTAGTCCTTGAAGGAAGGTATAATGACTACATTGGTATTGGGGCTATAGAACCATGCCTAATCCTTTATGAACCACATCTGGTTTCCTCACCTAAGGAAATCTCGACAAATGGCTCTCTTGTGGACTCAATTAGATTAACTCATTTCTACCCTAAGCCAACTTCAAAACCCACCCAATCCATACACACATCTTTACAAACCTACTAGAGTCATATTCTACAATTTTCCTTAGGCATCTCTCCTATCTTATTTGTAGCGATCTCATCTATGATCCTCTTGCCATTATGAATTTCAATTATAAACTCTGCTCCCTATCTCTTACCATTGAAGGATAAGATAATATTTCGCAAGATTAGTGAATCTTAACTCCTAATGATTACCTTCTTCTGACACGGTAATGATGACATTTGGGCTTTCCAGAAGGTTTTTTAACTTTTATTACAGAAAATCAGCTTCGCTACTCAGAACCCTCTCAGGGACTGCCAAGTGGCATTGTCAGAAGAAAACGGCTTGCTTAAGCACGCCAACTCCCTGGGAAAATAAACATAATTGCGTGCTTAAGTTGAGTTTAATAATTTGCTTCTCCCATGCAAGATTTCTCTCTTTTCTTAAGAAAGATAATGATTATAAAAGGGGAGAGGGAAAGTCTAACACCGCCAATACGCTCTATAAAAAGGATCTCCTCACAAAATGTGACTGTAACACCATGCCTCTATGGATAGAAACTTCTGGCAAGCTCTCAATCAGTTCGACTTAGGTAGGAACAACGCTGCAGTCTAGTTTCCCTCTCATACGTATCAAGACAGCATGCTCATGAACAGAAGAAGCCTCCTGATCAGAGCTCTCAACCCTATGGAGCAAAGCATCCTAGATATGATAGAAGATCTGCCAAAAGACTAGAGCCTCCACAAAGTGGTTAAGGGACGAATGCTGGACAAGGACTTTGCTCAGTTCTTTTTCAAGCGAGAAGACGACATGAACGCCATTTACCGTATGCAATTGCTACTCTACAACGGATGGCTAGTGGCTGCAGAGAAATGGGTCAACAACCAAACACTCTGTCCACTGAATAGGGTTCATCTCTGGGTCCAAATAAGGTACCTTCCCTTACAATACGCGTCTGAAGAGGTAGTCATGACTTTGGCCTCCCTGGTGGGTGATGTTATCGACGTCGGACACTTCCGCAATAACAATGCCTTTTGTTGCTAGAGCTAAGGTCAGCTTCTACACGGGCGAGAAACTGCGCTTCTACAGAGTAGTCTACTGTCAAAACGGTGACCTCTTCCAGATCCAATACTACTACGAGTGGGTTATTAAGCTCTGCCTACATTGCCAAAGAATTACTCATCCCACCACACACTGCACATACATCAACTCACCGCTGGACTACTACTACGGCCCTAAGAACCAGCCCCTGAACCAGTTTCAATCCCCTAAAATTGTAGATCCTACGGACAGTTAGTCCACATCTTCAGACTCGATCATCTCTCAACCACCTTCTCCATTTACTGGAGGTTTCTTAGACATTGACACCAGCTCTCCTAGCACGAAGGTCACGATTGAAGATGTTCTCAACAATCCTACTGACACCTTCATGGCTAAAGTATCCAATAAAGATCAAGACCTGAATCTCTATCTCGGATGTAACACCGGATCCATTGTTGTAGGCAACACAAGAGACTCAAACCAACATAGAAGCCACGCATTAGATCCCTCTTGGTATACCAGTTGACAAGGACTTCAAGCCTCTAGGGCCGAGATGCACTAATCCTAAAGAGAAAAACAAACCACAAGCTGATTGAGCTCCAGTATCTGATCTAGTCACCACATTTCCGCATTATGTCTGTATTTCTTTCAATAAATTCGCTGTTGTAGTTTGTTGTTTGAACTTTTATCTTATCTTTAGTTTGTTTCAATTTCTCTTTTGTTGTTGGTATCACTTCCACAAATAGAGGAAATCATCTCCCCTTGTGTTCTTTTGTAAAAGGATTGAGGCTTTCAAACCTCACAATTACCTCCTTAATAACTTTGAAGTGAGAAAAAAAATAGAGAAATTTTGAGAATTGCCCTTTTTAGTGTACCCCTTTGCAAAAATGCCCCTTGAAATTTATATTTTCAAAAATGCCCCTCATTAATACAAAAATGACAAAAATACTCTCAAAAAATTGTCACAAATTTTTTATGGAACTTTTTTTTCAAAAAAAACTTTCCTCGAAAAAAAAAATTTCTGCCAAAAAAAATTTATCCCAGCCAAAAAAAAAATTTCTCGGCAAATTTTTTTATAAGTATAAATCTTCACAATTTTTTATAAACACCTTACAAATTTTTTATAAACACCTTATAAATTTTTTAAGCTCTCTTATAAAGCCTTATAAATTATACAAGTTTCATCATAAAACCTTATAAATTTTATAAGTTCTCTTATAAAGATTATAAGCTCTCTTATAAATTTTTGTAAATACCTTATATATTTTTAAGCACCTTATTAATTTTTTACAAATACATTATAAATTTTATAAGCTATCTTATAAAGCCTTATAAATTATATAAGTTCTATCATAAACCATTATAAATATTATAAAGGCTATAAATTTTATAAGCTCTCTTATAAAAAAGTTTTAGAAACTTCCTTCTAAAAAGTTTTGGTGGAAAATTTTTTCGTAGATTGGAAAACATTTTGGCGGGAAAATTATTTTTTTTTCCATTTTTGGCGGAAACTTTTTTTTGCGAAATTTTTTTTTTGTGGGAAAAAAGGTTGTAAATTATTAAAAAATAAAATAATCAAAGGATATTTTGGTCATTTTTCCAAGGGGTATTTTTTGAAAATGTCCAAAAAATGAGGGCAGTGATGAAAATGTCCTCCTTTGAGGGGCAATTTTGCAATTCTCCCATAAAAATATCTGAAACCCGAACTCAATCTATACCGAACTAAACTCGATATGTGAAATAAAAATATTTGAATATGTCTTAAAGCTAAATAATAAAAATACCAAATTAGATGAACTGAACCTGAAAAAATACCATAATGTGTCATAAATCTATTTACCCGGATAATTGAATCCTAACTCAAATTGGATTCGAATTTGTAACTGATATATTTTCATTAAATTTTAGATTTTTTAATAAATTTTTATAAATTTTGAATATATATATATATATAAGTTTGTAACAAATTTCATCTTAATCTTATTTTTAAGGGTGAATATGAACATTGGATTAATTTTATCCTATAGTTCATTTTGACAATCTTATAAACTTATTAAGACGTCTTCTTCGAAATCAATGAAGATCTTAGAGCAGATTCCAGTTGATCTCATCGTTCAGATACTCTCAAGATTGCCTGTGAAATCCATAGCGAGGTTACGTTGCGAATCAAAGGATTGGAATTCCTTTCTCCATAATTCAGATTTTACCAATCTGTTTTTGAAAGTGTCTTCTTCTCGTCCTCGTCTCATTTTCGCTGTTCTAAAAAAGGGTAAGTGGCTCTTCTTTTCTGCACATCATCCTCTGAATCCTGAGAAGAATTTATATCCTGTCAATGGCTTGTTGTGTACTGGATTCATAAGCTTTAAACGTGTATGTAATGGTTCAAAGATGATTATCTATAAGTCCATACCATTACCCATAATTAGAGGACGGATGGATGAAGCAAAAACTTTTTTGGGGTATGATCCAATCAACAAACAATACAAACTATTGTGCTTGTCAAAGAGAAAGCCACTCGTCATTGAGCATCAAGTTCTGACATTAGGTATCAAAAAACCAGCTTGGAGAATGATTGAATGTTCTTTACCACTACAGTTTCCTTATTCTCCGATATGTATGAATGGAGTTCTATATTATTTAGCTTATCATGGAAGTAGAAAAATCCTAGTTTGCTTTGATGTTAGGTCCGAAAAATTCAAGATCGTTGAAACTGGCGACAATGTTAAGAGTTCACTGTGGTTGATAAACTACAAGGGTAAAGTAGATGTATTTACTCATGCCGCTAAATTGAATAGAAAAACAAAAATACTTGAGTGTTTGGTTCTAGATGATGTTGAGAAGACTGAATGGTGGCAACATATCTACGTTTTGCCACCTTTATGGAAGGACTTAGTTGCGCATACGACATTAAAATTTGTCGGTATGAGTGGTAATGGTGAACTTGTGTTCTCTTCATCATATTGGTATGATCATCTCTACATAATCTTCTACAATGTGGAGAAGAATACTATTGCAGAAGTTAGGATCCACTGAATGAAAATTAGGGAGGAATCAATGCATTCAGACTTTTATAGACTATGTTGAGAATGTGAATCTTATATGAGAGTTCTCAGGATTTCATAAGAATTTCATAAGCTTCTAGTTAAGTTCTGATTAACTAAGAGGAAAACATAAGATATTAAGTGTTCTTTCCTTCAATATACTTTGTGAATTCTATAGTGTTTAAGGTTGTAATCATCATTTTAAGACACTTGTTTGAGTTAATAAAGTAAGATTTTGGGTCAAACTAGGCTAATAGGAAACTAGATAGAATTTGGCAGAACAAATTGAAAGTGGCAATGTTCTTGTTTCAATTGAAATCTAACAAAACTGGTCACACTTGACCTTGAAATAATTACTTTGAAGCCGAGCTCTCAAGTGACATGTTCTTCTTGTTTACGTTTCTTATATTACAAGTGGTTAGTACTGAGAGAAACCAATTAAACTGACCTGTAGACTTTGTAAACACATCTTTCCAAAACAAATTTTCTGGGCCAATCCCTGAATCTTTATCTAAACTTCTCAATCTCAAATTTTTAGATCTTAGTAACAATGATTGTTGGGTCAATCCCCACATCTAAATCACAGTTAGTGAAGTTCTTTTTTTAAAGATGTTTCTATTACAATATTGGTTTAGTCGAGTGTAGTAATAAGTGATTGGTTCAATTCTATGGAGCCTCTTATATCACCACCATGTCTCCATTTGGTTTCGAGATTTAAAGTCATTGATGTCTCACATAATGACTTCGCTGGAACCTTCCCAGCTTTCTATTTTTCCAATTTGCATGGATGATTACATTAAACATAGAATATAATTAGATGTATATGAAAGATCCTTCAGGCTATATTTTCTACTATAATTCAATGGAAATGGTGCATAAAGGAGTAGTAGATAGACATGAGGCGATACGAAATGATTCCATAGCCATTAGTATTTCGAGAAACAAATGTTATGGAAAAATCCCTGAATCTAAAAAACATTTATAACTACGTTTCGTATTTTCTTAGGGAACCTAGTTTCGTAAAAGCTTCAATGGCTAATATTTTTGCTTTAAAAAACACAGTTACAAAACTAGTTACCCTAAAAATAGTCATTCAACGATATAAACTACGCTTTTTTATATACTTTTAAAGCAATCTGAGCATTTTCTTTTCTGCTTTTTGTTTGTTAAAATACTTGTTCAACACGAACTGGGTCCAAGAGCAGTTTGTGGCTCAAATTACTTAACAATCTTTATTTAGAAAACAAGAAATTTTTTAAGAATCCAATATGAACACAAATTTATTGTATCTTCAAAATAAAATAGAGAGGAGAAGAGAAGTTAGACTTTTAACGACGTGTTCAGCCATGGAACACATAACACCATCTTCGTCGAAATCAGTGAATATCTTAGAGCAGATCCCAGTTGATCTCATCGTTCAGATACTCTCAAAATTGCCTGCAAAATCCATAGCGAGATTCCGCTGCGTATCAAAAGATTGGAATTCCATTCTACGTAGTGCACATTTTACCAATCTGTTCTTCAAAGTGTCTTCTTCTCATCCTCATCTCCTTTTCGCTGTCCTAAAAAAGGGTAAGTGGTTCTTCTTCTCCGCACCGCAGCCTCTAAATCCAGAAAAGAACGCATCTCCGTTAACTGCTGCTTACCACATGTGTTTCCCTTTGATACCATGTAACACTAGTCTCCTTGCTCCTATCAATGGCTTTTCGTGTACTGAATACATAAGATTTAAACGTGGATCTACTGAATCAAAGGTGATTATCTCTAATCCTAGCACAGGACAGTGCATGCCAATACCCGTAATGAGAGGACAGAGCCAAGAAGCAACAACTTTTTTTGGGTATGATCCAATTAACAAACAATACAAAGTATTGTGCCTGTTAATAAAAAGCACAATCGTCACTGAGCATGAAGTTCTCACATTAGGAACAGAAAAACCAACTTGGAAAAGGATTGAATGTTCCTTTTCACTAGGGTTTCCTCGTTCTCCGATATGTATCAATGGAGTTCTGTATTATTTAGGCACTCTTGGAAGCAGAAATACCGTTGGAAGAGTAACACTAGTTTGCTTTGATGTTAGGTCAGAGAAATTCAAGTTCATTGAAACTGACGACAAGGTAGAGACGTTTTCAAGCTTGATAAATTACAAGGGTAAATTAGGTGTACATCCTCTTGTCGGTTCCCTGGATGGAGAAACTAAGAGTGTTGAACTATTGGTTCTAGATGATGTTGATAAGAAGGAATGGTCGCAACATATCTACGTTTTGCCTATCTTTGTGGAAGGACTTAGTTGAAAAAAATACTACATTACGCATTGTCAAGATGACTGGTAATGGTGAACTTGTTTTCTCTCCTGATGTTTTATATGATCCTTTCTACATATTCTTCTACAATGTGGAGAAAAATACTGTTACAAGAGTAAGGATCCACATAATCGAATCCAAGAGGACTCGAGGCATTCAGACTTTTATGGACCATGTCGAGAATGTCAAGTTTATATGAGAGTGCTCAAGATTCTATAAAGACTTTGATATCAGCTTTAAATCGTTAGGTTTCTAATTAAGTTCTCATCAACTAAGAGAAAAACATAAGAGTATCATTATTGATGGTCTCTTATTTAGGAGATCTTAAAGAAAAAGTGAGTTAAGAAATGTATTTTTGTTTTGAGTTTTTAGGTGTGATTAATGGTAGTTTCTTAGGTGAGTTTCTTAGAAATTAAAAAATAAAAATAAAAAGAGGAGAGAGAGTAAAATAGGAGAGAGAGTAAAAAAGATGAGAGAGAGTAAAAAAGAAGATAGGATAAAAAGAGGGGAGAGAGTAAAAGAGGAGAGAGAGTGAAAAGATGAGATAGAGTAAAAAAGAGGAGAGAGACTAAAAAGATGAGAGACTAAAAAGCGGAGAGAGAGTAAAAAGATGAGACAAAGTAAAAAGAGGAGAAATAGTCAAAAGATGAGATAGAGTAAAAAAAAGGAGAGATAGTGAAAAATGAGAGAGGGTAAAAGAGGAGACAGAGTAAAAAAGGAGAGAGAGTAAAAATGGAAAGAAAGTAAAAAGAGGAGAGAGTGTAAAAGAGGAGAGAGAGAGTAAAAAAGAGGAGAGAGAGTAAAAGATGAGAGAGAGTATAAAAGAGGAGAGAGAGTGAAAAGATGAGAGAGAGTAAAAAGAGGAGAGAGAGTGAAAAAAGGAAAGAGAGTAAAAAAAAGAAGAGAGAGAGTAAATAAGAGGAGAGATAGCAATAAGAGGAGAGAGAATAAGAAGAGAAGAGAGAATAAAAAGAGGAGAGAGAATAAGCTTTTTAATAATAAAATAAGCTAATAAACCCATTAAAAGAATTTTTTAAATAAAAAACTTTCATAGAATTTATTAAGGGTTTCTTAAGTTTTTAAAAATAAAATAAGTTAAGAAACCCTTAATCAATAATGATGGTCTAAGGTATTAAGCGTCCCTCCTTCAATACACGTTGCGAATACTATAGTATTCTAAGGTTAATATATATTCACCATTAGTTTTAAAAACATATATAAGGTATTAATTTGCACATTTTTACCCCATTCTTATCACATTATGCAACTTTTCTGGATGTTTCCAACATTTTTATATAATTAGGGGTAATACCAGGTTACGCTTTTTTATTTAATAAATATACAATTGTAAATGAAATTTCTTTCTCTTATCTTCATAGTTTATTATTTTCTGTTTTGTTTTGAAATTCTATAAGTTTAAGTATGAATGGTAAGGATAGTTTTTTTTTTTTGGTAAATTGTAACTGTTTCCTCACTCCATCAAAATAACCACATATATCCTTTCCATGGGCCAGACATTCTTACATTTCGAAGAAAATTATCACTTCAAACTATAATTCGTTTATATTAATATATTATGGTAGTTTCACTTGACTTCATACAAAACTTTCTTAAAATCATAAATTATTTTATGACAAAAAAAAAATCATAAATTATTATATAAGTTAGAAAGGAAATATAAGTAACCAGAAATTCTGTTGTTACCATGAAAAAACAGAGTAGAAAGGTGGAAGTTTTTTGCTTTATCAAAAAAAAAAGGTGGAAGTTTTTTAGTAGAAGTAGTGGAGATATATTAAAAAGCAAAGTGTTGGAATTCAAAAACAGAGTACCTTGAAAGAGAAGATAGATGAGAATGAAGCTTTGTTCCTGTAACCAGAACTCCACTTTGCACAAATTAATTGTCATTAGAGGTCAATTAATATTAAGCTGGCCATCAAGTATTGTTCTTTCATTGTAGCTGAAATGATCATTGTTATATCTTTAAAATATTTAGAGCATGTGTAATGGAAGTCTCTCACAAAAGTCTTTCATACTAAAAAAATATTAGTTAAATAATATGTAATATTATTTTATTATGACCGTCAAAATTCTAGAACTCCTATCCATAGTCTTTCAAATGAGAGACTCTCTTGACTTTTTTGAGACTCTTTCAATAAAATATTATTATTCAATATTCTAATATTATTTTTTGATAAGAAACTCTTTTGAAAAACTTCCATTGCAGATGATCTTAGAGCATCTGTATTGGGACTCTCTCAATGAGTCTCTCACAATTAAATTAAATAAAAATTAGTTTT
The DNA here is from genome assembly GCA_900406435.1 of Lepidium aucheri. Classification (NCBI taxonomy): domain Eukaryota; kingdom Viridiplantae; phylum Streptophyta; class Magnoliopsida; order Brassicales; family Brassicaceae; genus Lepidium; species Lepidium aucheri. The sequence continues at coordinate 26,386 of OVBA01001000.1, read as the reverse complement.
TTTTATTAAAAATATGTGAGAATCGATTTTCAAATAAGAACGCTTGAGAACCCTTTAATAAATATATCTCATATGACATATGTCACTTTATGAGTGGTTCAAAGTTTTATTAATAACATTAGTTACTTATTATTTAGATTGTATATAAATCAATTATATATTATTATTTTTGACTTACTTATAATTATATAAATTATAAAATGAATCATTATCCAACAAAGTTCATTATGCATAACTTTTAATTATATATGAATATTTTATTTAAAAAATAAAATCTAAGTTAATAGAATAATATTAAATTATTGTTTTAACTTTAAAAAAAAGAACGATGGAAAAACTTTTGGATTTTTTAAAGACCAAAAAATATGTTACAAAAATAAAATATTAAGATTTTCCCAAGTTTATTGTTACTATATTATTGAGAGACTTTAGTAAGTCTCTCACCAATAAATGTTAAAATTAAAGTGAGATTTTCAAACAAAACTCTACAAATAAGTTTCTCACTACTACAGATGGGCTTAAATTCAAAATAATCTGCCGGTAATATGTCATGTAAGTGGACAACCACTCTCATTATTAAGCATCTATGACATAAACAAATATAGTTACTAAATCGGTGACATACATATAACACTGTTATGAAGTCATGTCCATCACCTATCCAACCACTTGAAATAAATAGCGAAATCGTCAAAAGTACTTTTTGTAAGAGTCTAATTCAGGCTGCTGTCATGGCTATATAATGCCATGCGTAACTCTGACGAGGATTTCTGGAAATCAAACCCTTAATTGCGTGGTAGAATTACTTGTACACTGTATGAATCATATTTAAGAATCCTGAAATAGTTGTAAAAATGTCAATAACTGAATATATATTCATTTCAGTTGTTAATTATATGAACAAAAAGATCACTAATAAAAGAGACATATATATATATATATATATATGAACACCTCCAGCTTGTAAATAACCTTCTTAATGAGAAGAATGTGGAATAAGAAAGCTAAGCAAGTGGTGACGTTTGCGTTTGGACTTGTGTAGCGGCTTGACAACTGCATTAACAACTTCGTAGTGTGATCAAAATGGTCTGCACATTTGTCACAAACTCTGCAATGTTTGTAGTATTGGAAGACGTGCAAAAGGATTATTCCATATATATTAAGACCATTATTAGTCTAACCATATAGTCTCATGAAGGATGTTTGATTTCAGCATATAATTTAAAGAAGCAGATTGATGTAGTTTCTCTTTCTTTTTACATAGCACAAACCAAACCAAACCAACTGTTTTATATACCTCATCTGTAAAGATGGAAAGATGAAATAAAATTGTTGATGATATCAATACAAAACCGAAGCCCCAAAAAAGGATATGTATATATAAGAGTTGAAGCCAAAACTGAAAAAGAAAAATGAATCAAGAGATGCAAACCTTTGTTGAAAAAAAAGCTGAGCCAGTGTCCCAACTTGTGCTACAAAAAAATTATGAATCAAGTTCTACTCAACCATTTACATTATCCAGGTTGCAAGAGAACAGTAAAAATATTTGATAAATGAAGAGATACTCATATCAAATTAACCTGATTCACACATTCTGGACACTTGTAAAATACAGAGTGATAAAGAGAATAATTGCGAGAGCATCTATTGAATCATACGTACATATATTGTTAATAAGTGTTACAAACCATATATTTCATCATCTTCCCTTTTCCACTCACTCAGCAGTGGAAAATCTCTTCTCTTCATCCTCTTGTTTTTCATAGTTATATTTCCTGTTATATTAAGGAGAATTCTTGAGGATTCTACTTGATCAATCAAAAGAAAACAAATGAGCCGAAAAGCGTACAAAGAGAATAAAAAACGAACAGTAATTGTATTCACAAAATCAGTAATTCTATTCACAAAACAAATAGAGAATACCTAAACTCGATATTTGGCTTTAGATTAGTCACAAAATCAGTAATTCTACAAACTACTTTCGCGGGAAAAAATAGTTTTACAAATAGGCTGATGTGGCACTTTGAGAGAGATCTTAAAATAGCTTAGGTGGATAGCTTAGGGGGCTCTAAAACCTTCCTTTTATTAGTATTTATTTTGACTTCGAACTTCACCTCGTTTCTGTCTTCTTCTAGTTCTTATTCCTTTTGTTGAGACTCAAACCAAAGACAGCAATCCTCTATAATTTTATTCATCAATTCAATGGATTGAAATGCTATGCCCTCAATACTAACCAAATGATCCATGGTCCTATTCTCCTCGTCTCTATCAGCATTTTCATGTTACTATTTAAAAAGAAAATGTTATTGATATTTCTTTTTGGTCTAAAACGTTGGATTTCATTTAACTCTCAAAAGATCTCAACAATATAAATGCCTCATAGCGAAATAGAAAAGCATTTAAAGATAAAAACCCAATGAGTTTGATAGAAGCCTACAATGCATGGAGGAGATTGTAAAAGCAAATTGGAGCAAAAGCCCAAATCCAAACAAAAGGGAAAATCAGGTCTATGCCCCAAACCCTATGGTAGCCACACTGAAATATAGTTTTGGAGGTTGGATCGCTGTTGCCCGGCCAAAATTCACCGGATACGGAAGAACTCCGGTATGGACAGTCTGAGAATTCTAGAGAAAAGACTTCTGCATCACTTTTTTTTGGTAAATGTAATTGTTATAATGATAGATAGAGGGAGAGGAGAAACCACATTTTGGAAAAGGAATGTTTGAGAGGGCCTAAAGAGGATGTGATTGATTGATTCACCTATAGTTCCACATGTATGACATATGGTGCCTATTTTGATGCTTCTTCTTGTAGTCGATCACCCATTGGAATCACGCTAGATGTCCTTCCAAATGAAGACTTTCAGCTTGTTGAGACATGATAGTCCATGCTTCATCCTTGATTCCATACATAGATGGTAGTGCGGTTACAATCCTAGCAGGTTGTTTCAAGGAGTTGAAATCTCATAGAGTTCAATTTTTGTTCTCAACCCGTGACCAATATGAACTCAAAGTTTCCTTCATATTGATCTGACTGAGTAGGCTGCTTTTATTGTGTGTCCAACAAAAAAAATCAGGCAATGATGGCATTGGTTTTTGTTTTAGTATTTACTTTACATCGTGAAGGAAGAATAAATCATCAAGTAGCAATATGTTCCAAGCCTTTGAGATGCCACCGAAGAGCTTGTTTACTCTCATGTTGATATCAACAAGCGGTGTTTCATTAGTGGGGAGTGTTGTTTGTCTTCTCCAATCCAATGTGAAGTCCAAACCTATAATGTATCATCATCACCCACCAGCTGTTTAAGTTCGAGTACAAGGAGGTCTCATTCGTGCATAATGCTCCTCCAAGCGAACGAAGGCATTCAGCCTATTGTTGTTTTCAGAAAGTCCGCTGATGGGAAGTATTTACTCCACATGAAGCTTGCAAACAAAGAGTTTGGATCATTTATGATTCTCCAAGACTGCTTTGCGAGGAGAGCCTGATTGAAGAAGGATATGTTTTTGAAGCCAACCCCCTTGGTCTTTAGGGAGACACATTTTATCCCATGATACCTAGTGTATCTTACATTTATTTGTAGCCTGCCACCAAAATGAGGACATAACTCGTGCAACTTTCTACACGTGGACTTAGGCAGTCAGAACTAGGACATGGCATATATTGGTATCGCCATTGTTATTATCTTCAACACTATATCTTCCCCCCCACACCCCGTTTGTTATTGAAAACCAGTTCGATAAGTGATCCTTTACTTTATTTTGAATAGATTTGAGCAAATGTTTCTTGGATCGCTGATACACTCGGGTAGGCCCAAGTAGATACCCTCTGCACCTTCCTTGTAGATACCAAGTGCATAATTGATTTTATGTTTCAGAAAAACTGAGACCTTTGATCCGAAAGTGACTAATAATTTTTTTGGGTTTATAACCTGGCCAGTCATGTTTCCATATCTTGTCATAATGCTCTTGATCTCCAACACTTCCTACTATTTAGCTCCAAACATGAATAAACTATCGTTGGTATATAGGAAGGGGTGAATCAAGGGCTATTCTCCAAGATGGATATTATTTTATCTTCCTTTGTTGCTCTGCCTTATTTATGATACGAGTCAGGCATTCGAAGCATATAATGAAAAGCAAAGGCGAGAAGGAATCTAGTTGTCCCTCGAAGAGTGATGTTCCCAAAGGCTTTTTTGTTCAACAAGAGAGTGAAAGTGACTGTGGTAACTGCCTGATACAAAGATTTTCACTATCAGTTATCCCTATGCACTATCATATCATTGCAGTACATAAGATGTCAATCCAATCAGGTGCGACCACTAGCAATCAAGATATGATCATACATATCTAATTTAATCCAACCAAATATGCTGATCTTTCTATTAACTTAAATGAACAATTAAACAAGTAAACAACTCAAAGCATGGGACTAATCAAGAGCAATAAAAGCAAGAAATGAGAAAAACAAAGCAAAAACAATTACTAAGAAGGAGGGCTCTTGAGGAGTGGGTATAATGGATCAATGCTTCACGTAAATCTACTAGGTTGCCTAAAAAACTCATAAGAGGTGATCTCTAAACAACAAATTCACAAGTAATTGAATTCATTCTCATGGCAAACAAATCAACCTAGGCTACAATTCGACCCTACCCTCATAGGCGATTTCTAGTCAAGGAAGCATAAAGAAACAATTTGTTAAAGTCAATAAGCACCCTAAACAATCAATCTATTGAGTTACGAATGCAAATCTCTGAAATTGGTTCAGTCAAGCATTTGATCAAACACCTTGTGGGTGCTGAAATACCTAGACTCAAATTTCTTTTTTTTTCTAGACAAATGAGCATTAAGAACACCAAATTAGAAGATCTAAGCTATTCTATCCTTAAAAACCTAGCAAACCTGGAATGCCTAAGACTATAGTTTATGATCGTGATGCTAAGTTTCTTAGTTACTTTTGGAAAACATTTTGCTCTAGGTCCTAAGATCCGCACTAATCTAACCCATTCCTCAAGAACCCTAAGAGACCTATTCAGATTTCATTAGCAAATTCATAAACCCATAAAATGAAATAAACAACATAATCATAAAGATCAGAATTAGATAAGAAGAATAAGATAGAAATCAAAGCCAAATACTAAACATTAAACCATAAATCATATTACAAAAGATAGAGAGAGTTTTGTGGTTTTTCTCCAAGAACAAAAGAGGCCAAAACCTGGATCGATAAGGTTCTGATTACACAAGAGGGGTATTTATACTCTCATTAATCTAACCCTAAAAAGTCAAATAGAAAAAGTCAACAAAAGTCTTTGGAGGTGTGCACCTCGACAATGCACATCGAATTGGTTGGTCAAGGTGGAGAAAATGTGCTCCCAGAAGTTAAACTCGACCATGGTGGTCAAGCTACGACACAGAGTTCGGTAAAGTGGTGATCAACTCGACCTCTAAGTTAAGCTATGAGGTCGAGTTGGGACATGCTGTTGAAAAATGGCTCTTTTGATACCTAGCTCGACCATGTACATCAAGTTGGGACCTTGTAATCCAGGTGAACAATACTTGATATTTTTTGGCTCTCTGCTTACGATTCGCTTCCTTTTTTATAAGGGAATGTCGTACTACTTGAGGTGGTAATCCGGCTGGACTTGGGCCCAGCTTGCGAATCATACTTAAATGGGCCGAAGATGGTCGATCTAGGCCAAAAACGTTCTTGGGCCTATCAATCTTGTTCAGTGGGCCGAGTGGGCTAGGTGACCCCCAACAATGGCCCTCTCTCAAGTGTGGTGACGATGACAGAGTCACTGTACTGTTTTATGCATCTACGACGCACACACTGATCCATGTGGCCTGCCTACATTGGCTATTTGTTGGTGATTTGATGTGATGGGCGATAAAGTGTCACGCCAACCTAGGGCTCGGGTAGGTTTAATGATGAAAACGCTTTGATTACTGTGTCTTTTCCTCTATATATTCTTGAACCTTGTTTCATTTTTCTCACTTCCATCCTCGCAAAGACTCTCCCAGGTATTCTCTCCTATCTTATCTTTTCTGTTTTTCTTTGATTTCTATCGAGGCGTTGTCTATTCCGACCATGTTCGAAATTTTTTGGTGATGATGCGTCATGGAGTGACTCAGGATTGACTTCGTCAAGTTCCGATTATGATCGGTTAAGGGTAATTGACGATGGCGCAGTGATTTGAAAATAGGGTTTGAGGCCGATTCTTGAGCATGAGATGTTGAGGCAGAAGTCTCTTCGAGGAATGTCGGGGCAAACTTGCTGAGGGATGAGTATTGGTGTTGGTGATTTGAGGAGCGACGAGCCCAGTGTTCTGCGAAGTGACAACCCATTCTTGGGCGACTAGATGTTGTCGCCGAGGATCATGTTGGAGATGACAAGGGGAATAATGATCAATCGGGAGAGGCGACCACTGAGCGTGATGACGAGGTCAATATTGACGTAGCCAAGACTTCTGGTCGAGTTGAGGCGGCAGGTGACAAAGAGGCTAAGATGGGGAATGACGAGGAGAACTCCTCGTTGGATGAAAAAAAACTTTGAGCCCTTGAGGGATATGGGGCCTGAAATTGTTGACATTGAGGATGACCCTTCAGATGTTGAGTCTGTGGCTTTGGAGGAAGTCGATCCAGCCCTAGTTGAAGCTCGTCGACGTACTCAGCATTGGATAATGTCACTAAAATGGCCTCTGATGAAGATCACCAAGAAATCACTTTGGCAAATTATCAACAAGTGACAAATCACTCTTCTGATTCGCTTTTGGATTCCAAGTCCTATTCAGAGACTGTGGTCGCCGCCTATGGTTACTTGTGCCTTCACAAGTATTTTTTAAGGAGTATGGTTGATATACCTCATTTTTATCAGTTTTAAGCTCATTAATTCACATATTTTTAGAATGTTTGTTTGCATTATAGAGTCTTTTCAGGTGGAAAACAAGTTAAATTTGGATTATACCCTCAAAGCTTGGTTAAGGATGAATAAGAGCGTTTTGGAATTTCAGCCGTAGAGCAGCAATCAATCGATCTACACTCTTGATCGATCAATCCTTGATATCCAGCAAGAGCTACGCTCGATCCGTTGATCGACCAAAACTTTTTGAAGATCAAGCATTCAAACTTGATCGATCGATCCTCGAAGCTGACAAGGAGAAAACCTAATTTTTCCTATTTTACACATGCGATTTTTAGAACCTACATAAGACCAATTTATATTATTTTTTAGAACAACCATTGTTACATGATCAGAACTTGTAATTGAGTTTTTGGGAGAAGAATTTTGATCTCCACACAATTGGAGAAGAATTCTAAACCCTCTTATTTCAATACAAATTATGTTTATGCTTTTCATTATGTTTTTCAATATGATCTTCTTCACCATGTCTCAGTAGTTCCCTAATTAAGTTTATGATTTTCTAGGGTTACAGAGAATTGATGAATTAGGAACAAATAGGTATGGCTTGATGTATTCTCCACCTAATCAAAAATCTTAATGCTTAGATTAGAGTAGCTAACTAATCTATGAACTTAGATCACCTAACACTTTAAAAGCTTGTTAGGAATTGGATCCTCCTTAGGTGAGCAATCAATCCTCAACCATGATAGCTGATATTAAGGTTGATTGTGGACTTATCAGACCCGATCGATAATGCATATTAACCTCTTGGTACCAACGATAGTTAGGATCACTAGGTTGCTGGATATAGTAACTGGTACCACGATAATGGATTGGTTATAAATTTATGCCAGAGTCGAGATTGTTGAATGAATGTTTCCTGTTTTGAATTCCCTAGTTTCCTGATGAACTTCCTAAGCTTGGTGTTTTAATTCATTGATTGTTAATCATTAGTTTTTTTCAATTCAGTTTACAACCAACTTTCTTTTTGGCTTAGCTCTAGTTTAGTTTCAGAATTGATAGTGTGATAACTTGGTCCTTGTGGATACGATCCCTAGATTACTATTTGATTTGTTGTGCACTTGCAGTAGAGATATAGGGTAAAACCTGAGTAACATCAACGGTATGCAATTTCCGCTGCCACAGCTGCTAGTCAATTATTGCGTACGTCGGCACATTGCCTTTAGGCAATTGGCTCCGACATCATTGAAGAATATTATGGCTTATTTAATTCTGGAAGGTAAGTGTGGGGCGAATGTGACGACCCACTTCTTTGAAGAAGTGACGAGGATTTATGTGAATCCAAAGAAGGACGACACGTTCTATGTCTCGGCGAAAAACAACTTTGGCATCACGAACGATTTTCCCAGTAAGATTAACGGTTAGAAGGATCATTACTTCTTCGTCCGGATAGATAGCGCCTCCAGTATTAACCCTTGGCATTATTATCGCATTTTCTGGAATTCTAAGCCCGGTAGGAATCATATTGCTTCTGGTGGGATTCGTCGTTCGTATTTATTTCTGACTTGGTTCTCTCTTTTTTTGTTAGCTCTACATCCTCTAGGTATCGTTGCCTATCCTCCCAAATTTTTTGACGATGTGCGAAGGATTAAGTAACTTAGTGCAGATCGGTGGCCGGACGTCCATACTCAAAAAGATAGGAGAAATTTGAAGAGAGTTCGAGAAGGTATAAGCCGAGGTCGTTTTTGGCTCGTTTTTTTAACCTCGATGTTTTTTGGGCAGCTTCTAGAGCAAGAATGCCAATGTGTAAGCCATTTCCGAAATATGGGGAGATTTTTGACTCGTCAATGGCCATATTTATCCCTAACAAAGAGCAGCAGAGCCAAGCAGCAGATGTTGGCAATGGAGGGGTGAATAATGACGAGGTTGGGCAGGAATCAGAGTCTACCCCTTTGTTGATCCGAACAATGTCTTGGTTGTTCCTTCGCCAAGGCCCTCGCTAACGATCTCTCCATGTCATTTGACACTGGCCTCGGTATGAGATGAAGATGCTTGCTTGCGTAGGAAAAAATCAAAGCGTCCACTCGAGAGGGATAGTTCTGGTGCTTGGGCCAGGAAAGCGGTTCGCGTGCAGGAAACTGCAACGAGAGGGCGTCCAACTATGACTTCTCCTACAAGTATCACGGCCAGAGACCATGTTGGAAGGTGACCTCATTCTTGATACTGCCACTTTTTTGGCACAAGTGCATTAGTTTATATCCTCACTAATCATTTAATTTGTCCTCGTCAATTTCTAACTATTGTTCTTGTAAGTTTTCTGCAATCTCAACCTTCTTGGTGAAAGGTAAGAGGATCATGTTGTGGCTCGTGACAAGGATGGATTAATCTGTGAGTTGAGCATGTATAACAAGAAGTACCAGACTGCCAAGGACCAGACATTTGAGGTCGTGCGTCAGTCGGGAGAGGCGAGGCAGGAGAAAGATCTCTTGTGGAAGAGGTGGATTGGTTGCAGGCACAAGCGCGCAAACTGGAGAATGACGCCAAGGTGAATAAATGTTTGAGTCTGCCCTTGATTAGTTTGATGGGGGCATTCAGCAGGCGCGCGAGAAGGTGATAGCTGAGCATGCTTGTCATGTGGAGGAACTTAGGCTTTTAAATGCCAAGCTAAAGCGCATTGAATAGCATATTCATGTCGTGGAGAAGGGAGACCAGCCATGCTTGATGAGTTGTCAAGCGTCGGGCACCCTTGACTGCGTCAAGTTTATGAAGGATAAACTGCAGGTTGTTGTGCCAGACGATCTTGTGGAAAATTTGGTCAAGGATGCAGCCGATTACGAGGCACAAGCGCTGGCTATTCAAGTCCCAGGCCATGAAGACAAGGATCTTCTTCCTTTGGCTACGGCTGATGATGATGGTGTGCTCATCGGGCTGGAAAAGTTGTGCACAACGGTGAGGCGTCTTTGAGTTGGTGAACAAGCAGCGAGTGGTACTGAGGAAAAACAGACGCAGGAGACTTAGTCTGAGTTTTTACTGCTTCCCCCCCTTTTTTGTAAGACTCATATTTTGTTTTAAGAAACCGGGCACAAAGATTTTAAGAACTACGATGTTTTGTATAACTTCTTCTTAATAAATTATCCTTTATTGTACTGTCTTGTTTTGCTTGGTACTTTTTAACAGGCCAGGCTAGGTGCCCGGCTTACCCTAGGTGTTGAGGCAAGTGTCATGCTCGGCTTTAAGGCTTTATTAGGCGCAAAGTTACGGTTCGGTTTATCCAGTGGTGCATTCTGTGAGTTGTGTGCTCGGCTTCAACTTAGGCTTTGTAGGAACAGAATTATAGTCCGGTTTATCCTATATAGCCGGTGAAGGTGCTCGTTTCATTCTTGAGTTTGGTGATTTTTTTTGTTTGTTCTAAGGAGATAATTTAGCCGAGGCGAAACAGTTTTTAGATAAGAAAAGATTCATTAAATTATAGCCGCACCCGAAGGTTATTTATGTACCCTTTGAAGGAATCAAGCCAAACATAGTTATTACCTAAATGCATGATAAAGATAGTTTTAACGAGGAGCGCTCTCTGCTGGCATCATCTACGGAGTTTATTGCGAAGGTATCATGGCGTCCACAGTGTTGATGCTTAGTAGTAGACGCGTTTGTGATTGGTCACATTCAAACTTCTTGGGATCGTCTCCCCGGACATTGTCGTAAGTTCGTAGACTCCAGGTTTCACTATCTTTGAAACAAAATACGTGCCTTCCCAGTTTGCGCCAAGCTTCCCAGCATTCAACTCAGCCATATTTTTGAACACTTGACACATAACGAGGTCGTCTTCTATGAACCTTTGCTGCCTAATATTTTTGTTGTAATACTTGGTCACGTGCTGCTGGTGTTGCTAAACTCTGAGTCGTGATGCGTCGCAGACTTCTTTTAGGTCGTCAAGCTTATCGTAGATTTTTTCTTGATTGAGTTTTCAATTAAGTGTAAACACCTGACTATGGATGCTTTCTACGTTCACCTCAGCTGGCACCATGGCCTCGATACCGTGCGACAGGGAGAACGGTGTTAAGCCACTTGCCCTTTGGGGTGTGGTTCAGTATGACCATAAGACGTCGTCGAGACTGTCAAACAATCGTCCCTACTTTTCATCGAGGCATTTTTTAAGGCTTTCGATGTTTATTTTGTTTGTGGCCTCGGCTTGTCCATTTCCCTGTGGATCTGAGGAGTGCTTTTGCTAAGGCAGACTTTCCAGCGCGCACAAAATCGTTCAAACTTGTACGAGGTGAACTGTGATCCGTTGTCGGTAACAATTTTTTAGGGTAATCCATGACGACAAATTATATTCTTCCAGACCAATTTCTGTCCGTTGCATCTTGAATCCTAGTAGGAGAGTCAGCCTCAACCCACTTGGTGAAGTAATCTGTCATGACGAGGGGAAAACATTTCTATCTTGATGCGGGGAGAGGTACAACTATGTCCATGGCCCAGCGCATAAACGGGTAAGAGACTACTGATGAGGTGAGTTCTTCGGCTGGTGCATGTATGAGCGGTGCATGTCTTTGGCATTTTTCGCATGATTTGGCGTACTTTTTACAATCAGCTATCATGGTCGGCCAATAATGTCCCAGGCTTTGAACTTTATAAACAAGTGTTCGCCTTCCAGAGTGGTTGTCACATGCTCCTTCGTGGACTTCATTCATGATGCGTTCGGCTTCTTCGTTGTTGATGCAACTGAGTAATACCCCATTTTTCGCTCGTCTGTACAAATTTCCATTTATTGTGATGTATAGGGCACTTTTAGCTTTGAGTATCCGTGCATCCCATTTGTCTGAGGGTACCTCGCTGTTCGTGATGTAAGCTTTGATTTATGTTCTCCAATCTATATCGCCCATATTGTTGTTATCTTGCAGGTCTTCAGATTTATCCGCCTCGGCCCCTACGATAGCAAGAAACTGATTTTTTTGTTTGTTTGATGCTCAGGTACTTGATACAGTCAACGGGGATGACTCGTCATTGTATCGGATTACTCATGGAGGTTAAAGCTGCTAAGGCGTCCGCCGAGGTGTTATCGCTGCGAGGTATTTTGATGAGCTCGAATGTAGATAATTCTTTGACGATCTCTTTGACTACTTTTAAGTACACGGCCATTCTCTTGCATTTGGCCACGTATTCTCTGTTGTGCTGGTTGGCAACTGATGTTCCTCATATTTTGTCAGTTTTGAGATCATTATTACGGTTATATTTGGGGAATTTGTCTGTGATTTATTGAGATTTCAGGTGAAAAACGTTCAGAGTTGGAATCATGCTTGAAGGTGGACTTTGGAGAAGTTTGAAGCGTTTTATGGTATTCTCCATGAGAGGAAGGATTGATCGGTCAGCACAAAGATTGATCGATCAGAACTTTAACGAGGAATATGCGCACGATCAGAAGAACGACTTGGCTTCTGAGAGATCGACTCAATATCCAAAGATCAATCGATCAACACAAGGATCGAT
>OVBA01001000.1:0-14029 GCA_900406435.1 Lepidium aucheri | reverse complement strand
TATAAATACTCTTTTCCTATTTTATTTTAGAAAGTCGTCTTTGAGCTTAAGGAGAACGATTTTTTTACAGAAGTTGAGGGTTTGTAAGCTAGGAAGAAGATCTCTTCACACTTGAGAAGAATTTATGAATNTTATGAATCCTATTTCTATTTCTTAATGCAATTTCAGTTTCAGTTCATCATCATTTGCTTGGTTCATTGTTCTATGTCTGAGTAGATCTTATATCGGATTTAGGGATTCTATGGTTTTAGAGTTCAACTGTTAAGGAACAAATAGGATAGATGAATAGAACATTCTCCTTCTAATACTTGAGCTTAATGCATAGATTAGCTTGATCACCTAGTCAATGATTTTAGGTTGTTAACTTTCCAGAAGTTTGTTAAGAACTAGAACTAGATTAGAAGAGTAATTTCTTCACTACCAACGAGAGTTGATGCTAGGTTGGATTGTGGGTGATTAAACCTAAACAATAAAGCCTATTTGTAATCTGAAACCAACAAGAGTTAGGATCTTTAGATTATTAGTAGAGGGGTAGATTCAACGAGAGTTGGTTTATCTTTATTTATGTTCAAGCCGAGAATATGATTAGATTAGTTCCTGAATAGTTTCCCTGACAAGAGTTCTAACTCCTGAATGAATACCCATATCCGATTGCTTTAGTTTACTGTTTACATCCATGTTAAGTTGTTTGTATTTATTTCTCTGATTTTGATTGATATAGCTTGCGATTTGATAGAAGTTAAAAGTGTGATTTGGTTCTCTGAGGAATTCGATCCCTAAGTACTATTACGTTTGTTGTGCACTTGCAGTAGGATATAGGGTTAAAACACATTGTATCAGCGACAAGTTGTGAATCTACCAAGGTAAGGATGTGCTGTGTGCCAAGTGCTTTTGCGAGGCGTAGGCCGGCGAGGAGGGCCTCGTATTCTGCTTTGTTATTTGATGCCGGGAAGACAAGCCGAAATGACTGCTCTAGAATCTCTCCTATCGGAGATTCGAGATGGATACCAATACCGGAACCATAATGAGATGCTGAACCATTGGCGTACAAAGTCCATCTATTTGTTTGTTCTGGTATAGTCTTATTTTATGGTGTTGGGGCCAGCTCGATGATGAAATATGCTAACACTTGAGATTTGGCGCTGGTTCGTCCCTTATATTCAATATCATACTTGCTCAATTCGGTAGCCCATTTAGTTAATCGCCTAGACAGACTAGGGCTGTGGAGGATCGTTCAGACTGGGAGGTTGGTCAGGACGACGACCGAATGTGATTGAAAATACGGACGCAGCTTTCGCGCTGCAGTAATGATCATCGCAATGAGGATTTAAATAGCAATGCCCTCGCTACATTCAATATGTGACAGTGTTTTCTCTCCATGCGACCATTTTTCTAAGGTGTATACACACAAGGAGTTTGATGTACTATCCATTTTGTGCTGAAATAGGAGCCAAGACACATGAACTCTGATCCATTGTTACTACGGACAACTTTCACGCTTTTATCAAACTGTTTGTCCGTATATGTAATGAACTCTTACAAAACCTTTTTCACTTCAGATTTAGATGACAATAGGTGCGTCCACACGTGAATGATAATCTATGATTGCTAGAAAATATATTGCTCCACAAGAACTAGAAACATTGTCCCCATACACTACAATGTATTAAAGAAAAAGGTTCACTTTCTTTATTAAAACTTTGTGAAAATACATTTCTTGTTTGTTTCGCACGTAAACAAATATCACAAGACTGAGAATGCACTTCAAAAGAACGAGAAAACAACTTCAATCTAGAAAACGTTGATGCCAGACAACATGATCAAAGATACGAGACACTGAATTCAACTTGGCGGCAATGTGTGTTAAGTAGTACACTCCATCACATTCTTCACCAGCTCGAAGTAGCATCTTCGTGAAATTATCCTGCAAACAAATTGCATCAGTAAACATAGCAACACACGATGTCTTCTTCAATAACGTAGCAACCGAAACCAAGGTGAAATTGAGAGAAGGCACATATAACACATTAGCCAATGATATAGCATCAAACAGTTGAAAAGTTCTTGTATTGACAGCAGAGGTTTTGCTACCATCCACAAAACCCACAACATACGGAGCAATAGATCTCAAATCATGTAAACAAGATAGGTTTCCAGTCATTTGATGTGAAGTTCCTGTACCGACAATCACATCACCTAAACTCTGCTTACCCGACAATATATCTGGATTATCAGAGTAAAAGTTATCAACGAGAAGCTGTTTGAGCTGTTTCCACTGATCTGGAGTTAACTCAGGAAAAGTAGAAGAATTTGAGCTTGTGGCATGACCAGCATGAGCATCAACGAGCTGTCATTTGTCACATCAGGAACCTTGACCTCGTCCAAGACCAAATCCCTTACCACGATCATTATTCACAGCCCTCTCTGTCCACAAATCTGAAAATCCCACAATTTGCCAACAACCCGCTTTCTCATGACCAGTTCGGCCCCAATCCGAACACACCATGCTGTATTTCTTTAGTATCGATGTTCCAGAGTTATTTTCAACACCATCCGAATCAGCTCATGATCGGGTTAAAAAACAAACAACGCTTTATTGATCACGGTCGAGAGAGGACAACACTATATGCTCCTCATGAACCACGCGCGAGTATGCTTTGCCAAGCGATGGCAACGGATCTAAACCCAATATCATAGCAGACACGGAACCAAAACGAGCATCATCTAATCCCATGAAAAATTGAAGAAGCTTCTCTTCTTCTATTTCCTTTAAAAAAAATTTTGATGCACCACATGTACAATTTGGAAGAGATCGATACATTTGTAACTCCTCTCACAATGAACACAAACGTCCATAATACTCTAACATCAGAAAACTATTCTATCGACACAATGTGAGTTGTGAGTGGATCTTATGAACACGCACAATGTTGCTCACAGAGAATCCCTCCTTCAACTCGCTCCACAGCTGGTTGGCCTCCGAGATAAAGGCGACGCTGAACTCACCTTTGGCTCTATGGCTTCACAAATCCAACCCACTACCATTGAATTGACAGTTTGCCTATTCTCAGGCTTAGTAAGAGTTCTATTGAATAACCCTAATTTTCTCTTTGCTTGCAACGTATTTCAACATCTCAGCAGACCATTCGTTGTAATTGTCTCCAGTCAACTTGATTGGAGAGATAAGAGCTTAGATTATTTGATCTCGACAAACTGTATGGCGATACTGTCGCAATGGCTTTAACAATGGCGCCACCACCAACTGCTTCAACTTCGACCATGACTAGCCAAGGAGATTATTTTTCAGAAATTATTTAGGTCGGCTCTGATACCATATAGAATTAGATACTGAACGGTTTGGTTTATTCATTCCACGAGGTACAATATATATACGAGTGTAAACATAAAATCAATTAGGTCTAAACCACAATATAATATATTTTCTATTCTACCCCCAATAATATGTTATTTAAAATTCAACGATTCAATAAAACATCTCTTTCAACTTTCTAAAAACCACAACTTTGGCACTAAAAGTATATACAGTGTTTTATAACTGCTCTCCAACTTATCAGATACAACCTCATCACTGATATTGTGCTAGCTATCACAATAAGGAAGACAAGATAATAATTTCTATGTACATAAATGACAAAGCATGAAACTTATGTTTTTCAACGTCCGATCTCTCAGTTCTCTAGAGACAGTAACAGTAGGAACGTAACATACTACAATGTATCTTGCATTTATTAACAAAACCTATTCAGGGTAGAGCAATGGAAGCTTGAATGCCTATTTTTACGAGTAAAGGCTAAGTCATTATTGCTAATTAAGGTTCCTTCAAATAACAAATGACAAAAGAATAGTAAAAGGGCCAATTTAAAGATATTTTTTATAGTTCATCAACTTTCTACACTATTATATCAAGATAAGTCGACTCTGTGAAAGTTTCTTCACCTCCTTTGGAAATTGAGGAACTTGATACCAAAGGAAAAAACAAATACAAAGAGTAGGATCCAGGCGATGTGGACAGCGGCTACAACTGGTAAAAAGTCATGTTCAAATCCGAATCCATACTTGAGCACCGTTTTGAGATTTATTTCTCCAATTCCAGTGATATGCACCATTGAATCCTTGTCTCCTACTTGAGATGTGATGATTCCATATAATGTCCATGCCACAGGTGTTGCCCAGTAGTACCATCTCCACCATATCGGTATTTCCTGTGTATTGCACCAAAGAAAAACTTTTAAGTTAAAGAATCTAAAACACTTTTGTTGATTGTTTCAAATATAAGTTTCTTGGTACCGGTCTGCGGATGAGGAAACCGGAAAAGAGATTCCAGAGACTGAGGAAGAAGGACAGGCAGATTCCGGCAATGTAATAGTTTGGTGTCAATGCCATAAGCATCATACCGAAAAGTGTAAAGTAGATGAAGCTTGTAAACATGTAGTAATAGAACCACAAGAATTTGGCCACAGTCCATTCGCATCCGATCAATGAGTAAAGGATTATCGTGTAAACTCCAGTTTGTATCGCATTGTACACGATTTCAACTCCTACCTGCACCAGACTTAGATTCGTTTTCCATTTGTGTACTCATTGTGGTCTAACTATATTTTAAGAGAATTAAAATGATCAGAATGGTTTTAACCTGAGAAATTGCATAGGGAATAGCAGAGTACATGCCAGCTGCTTTTTCACGGTAGAAAACCGTTCTCTCAATGGCAACCGCAGGTTGAACTGTTGCAGCATTGGCAGCGCCAAGGAACAACACAGCAGCATACATGGCTCCAAAGAAATTATTCACGTCTTGTTGGTTCTCTCTGTTTTGGTATTGTTTTGGATGAATCTTTTTCTCGTTTGTTGATGGTTTAATAAATGAGGAGAGAAGGAAAAATGGCTTACATTTTCGTTCCTATTTGCCAGAAAATTAGACCAAACACGAGACCAATGGCTACTGTCATAAGGAACCGGATGGCATTGTACTCAGGATGTCTCCAATATGACCAATATTGTTTCCAGAAGCAAGCTTTGGTTTGAGTAAAAAATGGTTGCGCGTACTTGGTTCGGAAGTAAAGATCCTTTGATCCAGGTGGTGGAGTACTGAGCTCTTTGATGAGTTCTTGATTTCTCCTGAGTTAAAAAAGCATTCAGTTCCTATTAAAAAGCCGGTGTAACGCTCTTGTTTAGTAGTGGCATATTTAGTTAAACATACCCATAAAGACAAGAGTTGGAGAATATGTGAGCAAAGTCCAAGTTCAGTTGAGACTCCATTGAAGGAGTAGTGACATCGAGCATCCACGTTGCAGGGTTGTATCCATCCTTGAGTTTTGGAACCCCTTCAATAGCCTGCAAGAAGGGCTCTAGATATAATTACTTCCATGGATATAATCTCCAACGAAAAAGCAAAATGATTAACCTCAAAGTATTCAACAAGTTTCTGCGAGTGATGTCCTAGACTTCCAGCATACATAACTTGACCTCCTCGTTTCATCAACAGAAGCTGCATCAACCAAAGATGATTTGTTAACTTCATTCTGTTTTAGTTTGGACCAAAAGTGAGATTTCCGGAAGTGAACCTCATCGAAGGATTCGAAAATGTCGATGCTGGGTTGGTGAATTGTACAAACAACAGTTCTCCCTGTATCAACAGTATTCCTAACAGTGCGCATAACAATGGCGGCAGCTCTTGCATCAAGACCAGATGTTGGTTCATCCATAAAGACTATTGATGGATTTGCTACCAATTCAACTGCAATGGTGAGCCTCTTCCTTTGTTCTGTTGATAGACCATCTACCCCAGGAAGACCAACTATAGAGTTTCTAAGGGGTTTGAGCTCCACCATGTCCATGACTTCTTCAACAAACATCTATCAATCACACACAAAAGAGATTTAAACACTTGCGACTTGCGATTATAGAGAGCAGCGAAACTCTTTTGCGTAGTAATACTTACTTCCCGTGTTTTGGCATCTATATCGGCGGAAAGACGAAGCCAAGCTGAATATAGGAGGGATTCATAAACGGTAACATGTGGAGAATGGATATCATTTTGTTCACAATAACCACTAACTCGAGCAAACGTTGCTTGGTTCTTTGGGTAACCAGATATGCTAATACTCCCTTCTATGAAGCCTTCTGTTTTTCTACCGGCCAAGACATCCATTAAAGTTGTCTTACCTGCACCACTGACACCGACCAATGCTGTCAATATGCCTGGCCTGAAAGCTCCACCGACATCTCTTAGTAATTGAAGGCGATCACTTTCAACTCCTTGAGCCTTCATTTCCTGCAACAGTTAAAGGAACAACTATTTAAACTAAAGGTAATTTTCGACGTTAATTGGTGAAGTCTGAATAGTTTGAGACACAATGACTTACTGCCGGCATGTCAACATAGTAGTTCACATTGTTGAACGCAAGAGAAAGTGGTTGGAAAGGCAATATCATTCCTCTCTTTGGTCCATTATCTGAAGCGCATTTGAGTTCCGCTAGAGAACCAGAAATTTCTCAGCATAGTCAGGACTAAGATTCATAATTCTCGTGCAAAGCAGATACAAACATAGAAAATATTAGAGAAGTCAAAGTTTACACCTTCTCTTCCATTGCTAATGCCTTTCTGTTTGTCTTTACATCCTTCAACAACTGTAGCTTTGGAGTTACCGAGAGCTAATGAAACATTTTTCAAGACCTTGTCAACTAAAAAGATATTATCTTTCATAGTCTAGAGTAGTAGGCAATTAAGAAATAGAAACACTTACGGTTCAAATACATCAAAGCTAGTATGTACAAAAGATTGAACAACAAAGAAAATCCAAGAAGCGCCATGATACAAATCCAAAACCAATATGGCTCTGTAAAGAATCCCCGGCTTTTCAGCAGGACTTCTCCAACTGTTTCCGCATCAATGCGGCTATCATTATTGGGCTTCACCATGTAACACAACAGATTTAGCATCCTAATTGGCAAACAGAAGTAAACTATACAAGAGCTTGGCGAATTCTTACATTGCCCCAACGGTTATCAAGAAATTCATTCATTACAATAGCAGTCTGTCCATACATCATAGGAGACATATAATAGGCCCAAGTCAACCATGGCTGGATGTCATCTGTTAAGCAAGAGAAAAGAATATTTGTTTTCACTTATTAATCTTATAGAGAGTGCTTTGAAGATGTTATCAAAGATACACATCTATTAAAGACTTTTAGTTTTTCTTCTTCTTACCTTTACCAATAATGAAGCCTCCAAGAGTAAATATAACAAGCAATGCAAAGGTCCCGATTGAGTTAGAGATTACTTCTGTTCTTCCGACGGCTCCAAGGAATCTAAACAATGAAAGGGCCATCTGATTTATGCAGAAGTATGCCAGCAACTGCCTGAAAAACCTAATGTCATAAGTTTGGTTAGTTCAAGAAAATAACAATAGAAAAGTATGATCTTCATGAGCAGTAATAGCAAGCAAATCTACCTGGAAGCAGAAGGAGCAAAACCAATACTATAATATGTAAAGGCAATCCATATTCCTGATTCCAGAAGAGATATTGGAATCTTCAGAAGCCACGCCGGTAACGCAAAAGCCCACGGAGGATAGAAATAGAAGTCCCTCTGCTTGTAGAAAACTGGGAGCCTCATCACAGTGAACACTAGTTCAGCTAGTCCATTAAACATTATATTAATCAAGCTGAAAAACAGAGCACCATAAAACTTTTGACCATCTTTCACCGTACCAACAGGCATTTCTGTCCTAAGATAAACCGTCATGGTTATTAAAGACATGATGGTTATCTGGACGGTCTTGAACACATAGACAAAGGAGTTGCGTTTCATTAGTAGCCATTCTCTATCAAAACATGCTTTGAATAGCTCCCAGTTTGATATACCATACTTTTGTGTGACTAATGCAGCAGGATGGGTTTTAGCTTTGTCATAAGGAACCCTTAATTCTGAAGCTAGTTGCATACCCGTGTGAAAAAAATTGAAGCCGTGCGAGAAATCACTCACAGACACATATCTATAAGGTTGTTCTTTCCTATTCCAGTACTGCTCTTGGTCCTTCTTAGACGTAACTTCTTGCAGAAAGTCTCCAACACCTTTCCTTTCAGGACATTTGAAACCCATGTACTCAAAGAACTCAATAACGTTGTCTCGTGGGCCTTGGTAAACAATCTGGCCCTCTGAGAGCACTATAATGTCGTCAAAAAGCTCAAATGTCTCTGGTGCAGGTTGTAGAAGTGAAACAATCATCGTGAGATCCGAAATATGAACTAAATGCCGCATGAACTTGCAAATTTGGAATGTTGTGGAACTATCTAACCCTGTTGATATTTCATCCATGAAAAGTGCAGTCACCGGTCCCACCAACATTTCTCCTGCTCAGTGATGATTAGAGTCAGTAATTATAATGAATCATGGATATATCATAGTGGACCAAATTTAAACCTGTTGTTAGACGCTTTCTCTGTCCACCAGAAACACCTCGTCTCATTACATCTCCAACAATAATATCAGCACAGATGTCTAGACCAAGTATCTGTCAAGTGACATTGACCAAAACTAAGCTCAATTCATTGTTTTAATTCTCACCTTGTTAGAAAAAATAAAAGATGCAGTAATGTTGTATACCTTAAGTACATAATCTGTAACCAAACTAGTCTCTTGTCCTGATATGGCAATGGATTTCATAAATGCATCAATTTTAGGATCTGGCTTTATTCCAGCTTCTTTCTCCCTCCTTGAGAGCTCAGCCAATAGTTGGTACCGAGTCCCAACACCTAGACATCGTCCTGAAAAATCTAGTGTCTCCCTCACCGTCATTTCTCCAAAGTGAAGGTCATGTTGACTTATGTAGGCACACGTTTTTTGAGGAACAAAGTCGCTAAACTCATGACCACAGTAAGTTATCTTCCCTGACATCTGTTTGCAGGTCAGATAATGATAGACTCAGGAAATAATCGACTCAATCAGGAGCTTTTGAGAGCATTGTCTAACAATATAATAGACAACAAACCTGGAGAGTATCATCGAGCTTCCCAGCCAAAGCTTGTAACAAAGTTGTTTTCCCAGAACTTGGTGGACCAAGTAATAAGGTCATCCTGAAAACATATGTTCGACAACAATGTAACTCGAACTCAAATATAGTCTCCTTCGAGATCGAGATATAATATATCAAAGACCATTGTCGCATTCGATTTAATTACCTTGATGGCTTGACAATACCACTCATATCTTTAAGTATGTGAATCTTCTTACTTTTAGATGGAAGGAGGTGAAAGAATCCAACCATGCTCTATATACAAATAAGAGGAGGCAGAGATCTTAAGTGAAAAGTTACCATTATTAACATAATGCTTCAACAAGTATATAGAACAAAAAACAGAGCACCTCAATTGTATTTAAAGTGACATTGAAGAGAGTTGGAAGAGCTCTATTTACACTACGCACATCTCCTTCCACTGAAATATTCTCAAACCTTACTTCAATTTTCGGAATTTCGATTCCAACTCTGTTTTCAAAAACAAAAGATTAAAAAAAATGTTGGAAGACATACATACAAAAACAAAGGATTATTGTCTTAACCTGTCTATTCTTTCTCTCATTCCACGTAGAAACTTTTCGTTGTCTTCTTCAACGAAACTCAAAACCATATCCATAAGTTGTTTCTTCTCCTTAGGTGCGAGCCTGGTAAGATCAACCTCCTCCAGTTCAGTCTTCCCATTGACCATTGTTTGAGGCAACATTCCTATACGTAGCCGATCGTACGTCGGCAATCGCTCAATCGCAGCCCACCGGAGCTCCACGTCATCTTCTTCCCGCCGTTTACTTCTTCCAAACACCTCGTCTGCCTGAGGCGCGAAAACATCTCTGAAACTTGTGGAAGCTTCGACCAAAGTCCGGTTACTTGTGGAGGCCAGACTCCTCCTCCCGCTCATTGTTCCAACCAGATCTTCATCTCTTCTTAGCATCGCCGCCATTTCCAACGAGTCTTCTGGTTCGAATTACTAGGAAGGAGGTGGATATGCTTCTAGAGATTTGTGATAGTCCGCCATTTAAAGAAAGAAAGAAATTTGGAGGTGAGAGAAGACGCGGGCTTTAAGTCTTTTAAAATTTAGGATCAATCAATATAATATTTATTGAATAAGAGACCTTTAAATAATATTTCCTCCGTTTTATAATATAACTGGTTTTAGAGGATTTTTTTTTATTGTTTTCCAAATTTTATTGTTAGACCGTGTTGATATTTCAGAATATTATTTTTGAGATGTTGATGCAATGATTGTAACCGGAACCAAAATTTAATCTGTATTAGAGAAATCATCCGACAAAATACTCACATAAGTCCTAAATCTATATATTCAAAAAACTAAGTCCGAACCCGAAACAAAACCGAATCAAAAACCAAATTTTAGTTTTCTAGAGTTTTTTTTATTATGATTGTTTTTAATTTTAAAATTTTATATAAAAATACCTCTAAACCCGAACTCGATTTATACCGAACCGAACCATATCTAAAAAAATAAAAATATTGAGCAAGTCTTAAATCAAAAGAATCAAAATATCGAATTAGAGAAATTAAACCCGAAAAATATCATAAATGGGTCTAAATCCGAACTTGAACCAAATCAAGAACCGAATTTGTAACCGATATATGTATATTAATTTTTTTTATTTTTTTAATATTTATTAGTTTTATAATTATATATATAATTTGTAACAAAATCTATCTTAAGTCTATTTTTAAGGGTTGTTACAAAACATATATTAATTTTATTCTAAATTTTATAACACGGTCAAAATAAAAGTATCTCCTACTTTAATATATAAGATTTTACAAAACCGAAAATAAAAAGTATACTGAAAGTTACAACAAACTATCTTTTTTTTTTGTAAATCATTTATATTTTCTTTTCTTATATTAAATAAATGTTTAGATAAAATAGTGAGTTTTTTGTTGATAATATAAAAAGCAAAAAATTTCTTAATATACGTGTATTCAAACAAAACAATTTATATTTTGAAAAAGAAAGAGTATAATACAAATATATATTTTATGATAACACATTTCGTATTTACGTAAAAGAAATTTTTTTGACAAAAATAAAAAAGTCAATAAAATTTAAAATCTAATAAAATTAGGTTTTTTTTTGGAAACATACCATAGTCAAGCGGTTGAGTGCCATATTTATTGTTTTTCTCACCCGAGTTCAACTTTAGTGTTGTTATACCAACTAATATAATTAAAGATTTAAGTGTTATGGATCAAGTTTTATGATCTAATTATTAAAAGTTTTCTTAAAAAAGGTCATTTAACTTATAAAACTTTAAACATGCAAGTAAATTCCACAAAAGTAAAAATGATATACAATCACCAAATCCAAATATGATATATTATATATTAAACTCCCTATGATAAGAAATTTAAGTTTACTATTAAATTTTGAAAATCTAAAATATGTCACTATAGAACAATATTAATTCGAAAATACATCAGAAATTTTTATTACATTTTTATTTTACTTTTATAGAATTAACATGCATTTAATAAACAGCAATAAAGTTGCAAATATGTGATTAGTTTTGGCGTCGTTTGCTTTAGATGATGTTTGGGGTGTTGCAACGTTTATCTTTGCTTGATTGTTTTAATTAAAGTTTGAATAAATTGGGAGGTTTTATCTCCCTTTTCCAATTTTTTTCAAAAAAACAAAGTTGCAAAAATCAACGACTTGAATTCTTAGTATAACTATTATGTCTGTTTGAAAAGTTGTTTGTGGACAAAATTCTTAGTAAAGCTCTGAGAACACAGTTCGTGTGGATACGCGAGTTTGTAGGAAGAAAGATTCTGGTTTCAAACGTTATTATTGCACCGTTTATACAACTATAAATTTGTAATAGTAAATTCACTATTTTTGACCAAACCTTTCACTATGACTCATTGATATAATTAATATTACTCATTTAGTCTTGTGATTATGGTTTGTTGACAAAAGTAAAAAGGATATGCATGAACATTGCACATGCGGTTACTATTGCGACATATGGAATCAAGTTTTGTATATCCTCTGCTCAAAATTTCACTAGGCACTATAGGTTCATCCGAGTACTACCTAGTAAATTATCAATAAAGCAAAAATAAATTAGAGTGTATTTGAAGATTAGTTTTAAGACTTTATATATACTATTAGTATTATATATTATGTATTGTATATAGATTTTAAAATAATAATGTGGCGTAGTGGTAAAGTTTGGTAGATATGATGTAAATTTTCGTAATTCCAATTTTTTGGTCAATAGGTCCAACTCGCCAAGGTGCTACACCGACTAGCGTTTTCCAGCCGAGTTTTCAGCAATTCGGCTTAGATTTAGAACAAGGGGTATACGTACTCTATATGTTATAGTGGAAATTAAAAGTTTTTCGCAAATTATAAGTCTTATATATGTTATAGTGGAAATTATGGAATATAAACGTCTGAATTCTTCTCAGTGTTATGATTATGATGATCTAGTTAATAATTTCGCATCAGATGTTCGATTCCTCATTTTTACAAAACAAATGGATTTTATCTAGTAGTTTCCATTTAAGGAAGAAATAACCACGTTGGTACAAGTTTTAGTGCTGACTGCCGTCACTTTTTAACACCTAGATCTACCATTGCTCTAGCCCCACCCGTTCTCGACATTTGGTATACTTTTAGAGACTTTAAAATTGTTTTCCAGCCTTTTGTCACGTGATTTTTTTCTAGTGTTTTGTTTTCACTCACGTAATATCAAAAATCTATTTCTGATTAGTCATCTATTATGAAATTTTTCCAACTCAAGCACGATTAATTGTGGAGATTCCTCAAGATGTCTGATTGAAAAGATAAGTAAAGTTTAGTGGTATAAGGAAACAAATCAATTCTTTTAACCTATCTTCATATATACTATTATATTTTTCGAAATTGGAGTGTATACTATATAGATGCATCATAATTAATTTTCATTAAGATTATCAGGAAAGTGTTAAATAATCTTTAACTATTTTTTTGAGGTTTTTAAGTTAGTATTTACATATTATGTATAAAGTTTTCTGAAAAGACAATTTGTAAAGAAATGGAAATTTTGTAAGGAAATGACTCATACCTTTAAAATGAAGATCTACTGTTCGATCTAAAGAGAAATGAAAGTAATCACACATATTTAGATGAGAAAATCGGACGGTCAGGAATAAAATGCAAGATAGATAGCGCAAGCCACGGAAGAAGGATATTAGACCATCGTTATCGGAGGTCTCTTTAACGTTTCTTAGATTTTTATATTATTAAAAATAATTCAGGAAAAATAAAAATTATTAAGAAACGTTTCTCATGATAAGAACCCCTGATGTGGCTTAATCTGATTGGTTGCTTCATTTTTTTTTTTTTTGCTTTTAGGATTAGAAGAAATAGAGATAATGCTAGCTCTGGGCACGGATCAGATATCCGGGAATTTTGTGATATCCGAATCCGGATCTGGATCCGTCGGACCTGTATTTTTATTATCCGGATTCGGATCCGAACATTACGGATATCCG
Organism: Lepidium aucheri; assembly: GCA_900406435.1. Classification (NCBI taxonomy): domain Eukaryota; kingdom Viridiplantae; phylum Streptophyta; class Magnoliopsida; order Brassicales; family Brassicaceae; genus Lepidium; species Lepidium aucheri. The sequence continues at coordinate 478 of OVBA01001000.1, read as the reverse complement.
GACGTTGATATCCGTGGACTTATTTAATAATAAATATCCACTAAAGCATGAGATTCAATTACTACTACGGATTGGGTCAGATACCCGTCAAAATATTTTTTATTATCCGGATCCGGATCCGCGGATCAATAGTTTTTGTTACCCGGATCCGGATCCGTAAACCTCGGATACCCGAACTTTCGGATCGGATAGGGACGAATTCCGGATCGGATTTTGGATCTCGGATAATATGCCCAGGACTAGATAATGCATAGTAAGATCAATCTTAACTAGTCTTTTTACATAGAAACCGACTAAATTCATCTTAATTAAGAAACAAAAGAAACAATTTTAACATTCTGGCCAATTTTATTGCCAAGATTTGTTTAAAAACTTCTGAATCTGTAGACTTTATTTTTGAAATTTCATATTATTTAATTTTTTTATGAATTTATATTTTTAAATATTTTTTAAAAGGGCTATATTTTTAAATATTTCT